>AWWV01009011.1:0-144078 GCA_001974805.1 Corchorus capsularis
AGCTCAAAGAGGCTTAACTTCGGAAAAGGCGATGGAGTTTCAAAATCTAGTACCACCCGACCATGGAAGCTATTATAGCGCAAGACAAGAACTTGTAGCTGTTGAAGAGCTCCCAACCATTGGGGAAACCTGTCGTTGATCTTGTTATGTCCGAGATTTAGCACCTCCAACTGACTGCAATTCCGCAAGGATGTCGGTAATGGCCCCACAAAACCATTATCATTGAGGCTAATAGTCTGCAACATATTTCCCTCAACAAAAGAATCAGGGATATGTCCATAAAATTCATTTCTCTGCAGGTCCAGGATATTGAGGCTATTGAGTGCACCCAAACATTTTGGAGTGGGTTTGGGTTTATGAAGAGCTGACCATCAATATTAAGGCTGGACAGAATCGATCGAAGTTCTCGAGGTTATTGCTACAAGGTATAAAGATATACATATTTATGGAAAGTCTACGTGCTACTCTCAAATTTAGTCCTTAGTATATTATATGAGTTTAATTTATTAAGGTAGGCTTCGTATTGTTTTGAGATTTTGATTAGATTGAAACATTGTCTCAAAGTAATACGACCGTGTCAGGTTCCTGCTTTTGGGACGTGACAGTAATACAATACAAAACTGGAAATATATATAGTTGCAATTTGCTATGAAATGAAAATGGGATATATCCCTTGAACAAGGTCATCAACCATCTGGGTTTTCCCATTCGAAGAGCAACATATCCCAAACCCAC
Source organism: Corchorus capsularis (assembly GCA_001974805.1). Classification (NCBI taxonomy): domain Eukaryota; kingdom Viridiplantae; phylum Streptophyta; class Magnoliopsida; order Malvales; family Malvaceae; genus Corchorus; species Corchorus capsularis. The sequence goes on from AWWV01009011.1 coordinate 736, forward strand.
TCCAAAGACGAACCCAAATCCATAACCAATGGCAACAATTTCCCACCCAAATTCAAACATTGACCCATCCTCTTTGTGCAGGGAGCTCATCTCTGGTGGCTGCTTGTTACTGCTGCTGCAACCTCTAGAGAGTGGAAATCCACATAATCCCTCATTTCCTTGATACGAATCATTTTCATAAGTGTTGAACTGCTTTCCTTGTGGTATAGGTCCAACAAGATGATTGTATGAAACATTGAACAAGGAAAGAAATGTCAAGTCCAACAATTCCCTTGGAATATTCCCATCCAACTTATTGGACGAAAGATCTAACCATTCCAGGCTAGTAGATTTCCAAGTGAGGGTGGGATATGTCCGACGAGATTGTTATGAGAAAGGTTAAGCCCTCGGAGTGAAATAAGCTCTCCAATCAATTCCGGAATCTCTCCTTGGAAGTTGTTCACTGAGAGATCAATGCTTGTGAATATGGTTAAAATCTTAACCAATTCAACCTCCAATCCTTTCACAACTAGAGCAATTGAAAAATCATACCCGCCATTTATGTAGGCTGCAGCTTTGCCCTTGTCAAGATTCATCATTGCTCTCAAATTTTTCATGTAACTGGTTGGTAAAGGTCCAGAAAAGGTGTTGTTGGAGAGATCAATAATCTGCAATTTTGAAAGAGATTGAGGGTTCTTGTTGGAAGCAACAACCGAACCTTGGAAATGATTGGAATGCAATACGAGCACTTGCAACTCTGGCAATGCTTCGATCCAATGAGGGAAAGTGTCGTGTATCATGTTGTTGCCAAGATCTAGCACTTCCAAGTCTTTGCAGTTGCTGATTGATGGTGTTAGTGGCCCTTCCAATTGATTGCTATTCAAGTTTAGATTCCTCAAGCCACATCCTTTTGCAAATATTGAGGGGATGATTCCATGGAACTTATTCATCTTCAAGTTCAAAACCCAAAGACTTTGGCTAAAGTTTCCAACACATTGTGGGATGATTCCAGAAAAGTTATTATGAGACAAATCCAGGATCTCAACAAACTTCATATTGCATATACTAGAAATTTCCCCACTCAAGTTATTGTTTGAGACTGAAAAGGATATGATACTGCTTGGTAGTGTTGGTAGATCACCTTGAAAGGAATTGGAATGGAGGTCAAGAAACTCAATATTTTCCCACGGAAACTTTGGAATTTGGCCATAAATCCTATTGTTTGAAAGGTCTAATTGTTTCAAGTCTTTTGACCCCATCACGAAATTAGGAAAGACACTTATGTTACAAGATGATAAAAACGCATACTCAAGATTAGGTAAAACAAAATTGACACTGCTGTTGGGGCTTATTAGTGATAGGTTATTAGCTGAAAGCTCAAGCGAGGTGAGTTGTTGAAGCTTTGAGAAAATCTCCATACTTACTGTACCATTTAGTCTATTTGACGATAAATCAAGAAGACTGAGGTTCACAAGTTTTGATATTGAGCTTGGAATGGTACCCTCGAAGGAGTTGTTTTTAAAACTTATGTAACTCAAAGAAGTGGATTGGAATTCCTTGATATTACCAATGAAGTGGTTGTTTTCAAGATTTAAAAGGTTTAAACGTGGATGGGTATAAAGCCATGAAGGTGTTGAACCTCTCAGTAAGTTATCAGATAAACCTAGAAATCCTAGATTTGGAAAGGCATTTGGGTTATCAGGAATGGGGCCTTCTAATCGGTTTTTACGAAGATCAAGAATTACCAGTTGCGTGAGGTTTGTAAGTGAATATGGAACATTACCACTGAAATTGTTAAGTGGAAGGTATAAGAAACTAAGTTGAGACAGGTTTCCTAATGATGTTGGAATTGGTCCTGAAATGTTACTATTAACAAAACCCAAACCTCGTAAAGACTTTAGATTACCACTTGACTCTGGTAATCCTCCATAGAAAGGCGTATAAGATGCACTCAAAACCACAAGAGGACTAGTCCAATTCGACTTTGGAAGCTGACAACTGAGACTTGGGTTAAAATCCAGAATGAAAAACTCAATGTTGGGAAGGTTGAAAACATTCTCTGGAAATTTTCCATGCAAATCACAAAAAGGAAGCCTGAGATCTGTGAGAGAATAAGAAAGATTCATGAAAGAGTTAGGATCAACGGATGACATGTTTACTCCATCGAGATAAATTTCTCTTACCTCTGTTAGGTTCCCAACAATTCCGTTTAGAGTGGACTTTTCAAGTGTCAGATCAATTTCTGAATTACCGACAGAAAGATCAAGTGAAACTAGTTTGGATAGATAGGAGATTTCATAGGGAACTTTTCCGGAAAACGAAGAAGAAGAGAGGTCAAGGTGTGTCAAGCTTGGAAAGCGACCAAAGTGGGAAGAAATGGAGGATTTCTTGAAATCATTGAAAGATAAGTCAAGGGTTTGCAAGTGAGATAGGAGGAAAATGGTACTGTTTGAAGGGAAAGTGCCAGAAAGCCAACTGCAACTGAGGTCAAGGCTGATTACTTGCCCGGTGATGTTGTCACAACTGACTCCATCCCATAAACAACAATCTCTATCCTCCTTCCAAGTGTAGGTCTTTGGGTAAGATTTCTTGCCATATTCATAATATTCTTTGGAAGCAGTTTTGTTGATGGAGAAATGGGTTTTGAATTGGATCAAGGCAGCACTTTGGTCATAAGAGCACAAGTGTGTTGCTGAGAGGGTAGCTTGAAAACTTAGAGATAGTAATAGCAAGGAAAGGAATTGTTGATAGAAAAGGATTGGTGTATATCTCATCTTGACTCAAAAGTGTATAATTTGATGTTTATGCAATAAGAAGGCATAGATATAATGGACATTTATAACTAAGTCTTCAGAATTTTCAAAATAGAGAAAAAGTATATAAAATGGAACTATTAGAAAGTAGCACCAGTCAAAGTCAAAGTCAATGAAGTCTTTCTAATCGAAATTAATTCAGTAACATCCCCTGTGTTGGAACATCAGCATTGGGTGGTAGGTAACTGAAGAAATTTTTGTTTATCAAGGGATTTTTTTGTTGAAAAATTTGGTTATCAAGGTCCTACTAAATTAAAGATGACAGATGTGTGCAACAACTTGGGAGTGTCAAGACTCATGTCATATGCCTAAATAATTTCCCCAGTCCTTCAAAGCGATTATATTGAAGGTCAAGGGTTTCAATATGTTATACCATGGGAATTGCAATAATAAACCCGTTATTAGTATTGTAAGAAAGTGTTACATGCACTAACAAGTGGTTGGTTCAAGTGATTCGACACTTGTTCTTCTTATGCAAGATCTCGAATTCGAGTCTTGTGAATAAAGAAAAGCCAAGTTCAGCTTCTGCGTCAATAGAACTCTTATATGGAGAGTTAGAGATGTATAGGGCGAGAAATGCATGCGATTCTATCTCTAAGCACGTTTCAGAACACTATCCCACATTTTCCAACTATATTCCTTTCCCCTTTTTGGGTAAAAATGATACAATTTTTTAAGGTATTTTCTACATTGAATCTTGTGGAATGTCACTCTCCAGTCTTTACAAAAGCAAAGCTGGACTGAGGTGTTAACATATATACAGCAAAAAGAAGTTTACAACAAAGGCAAAATCTGCAAGCCCGGAACCTCAACATCCCGCACTTGAAAATAAATATGCGTGTGGGGGAAACTCTTACACTGTCATGCCCATTAAGTGATGCTGAAAGCAGCGGCCGAGACACCGCATTCTGATACAGGCCTCTATCATGAGGATGTCGATTCCACCAAGAAACAATCAGCCAATTATCTAGCCATGTGTGCCCTTGTACGACAACTAAATTCCTACTCCTTCCAATGCAGCTGCCATCGAAGCAGATGCCTCTTCAAGCGTCCGCTTCTTTTGAACCGTGTCAAAGGCCTCGAGAATATCTCCTTCCTGAAATTCATCGTAGTCTTCCATCCCCATACCGCACTCCAACCCCGTGCTTACCTGTCCACAAGAAGAGAGAGATGTTGTCCTTCCGTTGTAGAAATAAAATATTTTAAAATTATCATGACCATGTCCAGTAAACAAGAAAGCAAGTACTAATCTAGCATATTCCACTAATTCTTCAAGATCAACACTTTAAATATTCCTCGACCAAAGTTTAAGTAGCAGAAAAAGTGAAGACAGCCAAGGCTTGTTGAGCTACATTGCATGGCAACAAACAAAAGGGCTAGTCTGGATCTTACATTAGACAAATCAGGACAGAGAATACACAATACATGATATCAGTGATGTGAGAAACCAAAAAGAAAGACGTGCCACAATGCAATATTTATGCAGGCCTCGTATTTATATCACGCTCCAGAGTGCACCAACTCTTTATCTTTCTATCAATTAATAATTCTTTCTGACCATTAAGGAAAAAAAGTGGTAAACAGAATAGATTGAAGTAAATGTCAATCATGCCATTCATAACCAAAAGTATAGAAAGGCACTCAAATGAACAGCATAACAAACCATAACTCAATTTGCTTTTTAACTTCTGAAATAATCTCTTATCTTTTTCTAATAGCTAGGAAAAGCCCCAGAAGTGTACTTGAAAGAAAAACACTTACAATCATAAATGCAAAAAATCAACATTATACCTCTTTCACAATTTCCTTCACCCGTCGCAATGACTCAAGAACACCGTCATGGACTGTGCGACCATTTCGAATGACACGAATGCCGCAACCTTTGACTACTTTTCCTTCAGTTACCATACATCCAGCAACACGACCACTGCCACTGCTGAAAACAGCCCGAACTTCTGCAGAGCCAATTGGTACTTGCTCCTATGTACACAGAAGCAAAAACTTGAATCATAAATTTTAACAAGGAAACCTTAAACAAGTAAAAAATCCAAGAAGTCAAAGCCTGACCAATTCTAAGCTTATAACAACACAAACTACATTCAGTGTTTAAAGCCGTGTACTAGAGACCAAACAAGAACAGCGTAGAAGAAACAAAAAGATTTTGCTTAAAAACTGGAGGTCAAAGTCTAGGCATACTTCTACAGCCATTCAACAAATTAAAATAAGACATAACTACCAAGGATTTGAAGAGATGTAGTCAAATTATACAAGTTAAACTGTCGAAAAGTATGCCTGTAGCTCATTCAGATGGTAAGAACTATGGATAGGATCATTTTATTAAAGAGATAAACAGTTTCCACTCATTCCCCTCCCATTTCACTTTTAACTCTCCCAAACAAGCACAAGGTCCCTCCATTACCCCCTTTCCTTTTCATCCTTTCTATTCTCTGTGACACAGACATTTCAATTTGATTAATAAACTGAACGAAATGTCAAAGAGCATGATGTACTCATTCCATCAGTAAGTCATCATCAATCCAACATCAAAATGCAAATATCTAATTTAAACATTAAACTAACCTCAACAGGATCTAGGAGTCCTTCCATTGCGTTCCTCACATCATCAATAAGTTCATAAATAACTCTATAAAGCCGTATCTCAACACCTTTGTTTTCTGCATAGCTCTTGACAGAACCTGGTGCCTTCACATTAAAGCCCAAGATAATCGCTTTGCTAGCAAATGCAAGATCAATATCACTTGTGCTTACATCTCCCGTTGCTTCTAAGAGAAACTTCAGAGTGACATTGTCTTGTGGGAGCACCTGCAATGCTTGTCTGACAGCTTCTATAGATCCCTAGTTGTAGAAAATCAATACAGTTTAGCAAATATAATGCGCAATGGAGACAGATAGAAAAACATCAAGGAGAATGGTGAAGCATCGTTCATTGTTTGCAAGTAATCAGCACCGCAGAACAAGCACCAAGCAGTGAAATAATATATTAGAAATGTCAAAAAATAAAAGATTAATACAGGGGATTTCGAAGATAGCATTTCAACTGCCAAAGACAAGTTTATCATTTTCTTGAAAAGATAGGGTTTTTGTGTGTGTGTGTGTGTGTTGGGGGGAGGGGGTGTTTGCATAAAAGAAGACAAGTACTAAATTCTAATATTTGGCCCAGATAACTTAGTCCAATCACTTGTGTGGTGCCTATGCTCACAATCCTCTGCTTTTAAGTACCAAAACAGGGCAAGAGCCTCTCACTTGGTCTCACATCATCACTCTCATGCAATTCAGATGCACTCAATGTGTATTAACTACTTGTTTATATTGGCTAACTTTTTGTTAACATTAACTTTCCATTTCATTCTTGCCCATCTTTTCCCTAACAAAAGGAAGAGATCATCATGTACCAAATAGAAAGGTCAAATCATGCATATGCATCTTCAAATTCATTTAATTGAAACTAAAAAGCTATGAATGAGATAGCATTGCTTGCATTTTGTTGTCCCCTGTGTGAATCTTATGAGCATACCTGTAAATCGACCTTCAAGATAATATTAAGCTGGTGTAAGTCTATCCCAGAAAGCTTTCCAGCTGATATGGCAGAAGCTAAAGAAGAAAGTGTGACCTTTCCATCCCCAGCCTTGGCTGACATACGTTCATTTCGCAACAGCTCTGCACGTGACTCTGCCTTTTCACGTGCAACATCAAGGGAAGCAACAACCTCAAATTCATCACCAGCAATTGGAACATTATTTAAACCAATGACCTGAAGACATACACACCGCTTCTCTTAGGGGATGTTCTGAACTTAGAGTATGCTATAAAAATTGGACAACAAAGCCAAAATATGGATACCATGCATCAAACATAGAAATTCAACAGGAAAATTCAACTTGCTAAGGGTTAGTTTCAAAATATGACATAATCCTAAAAGCAATATATTTTGCATGTTATTGAGTTCAGAAAAGCCACTTCATGGAAACAATCCACCAAATAGTCATGCATGTCATCTTTCATGTGTTTTCCTCCTCTTTAGTCTCCCTCCTTTCTGCATGGGGCCCAAGGATGATTTAAAACTTGTAATGAGAGAGACAGAGAGAAATTATGGGACAAATCCCATATAGAAAAGAAATTGTATTATAGCTCAAGTCCTCACACAAACACTTTAGGAGTACAAATGAGTCACAAATCTGTGAACTTTTCCATTTCAAGCTACCAATGATCAATTATGATTTGTTTATCTGTTGCTCTCAAAGAATCTCTGAAGTTTATGCTATTTGTAATCCACGAAAATTGAAGTTTAACTCTCGCAATCAATGAACAACTATAAAGTTTGAAGGAACCTTAGTGAACAATTTCTTATGTTACTTACATGATCATGTGAAAAATACATGCAGAAAGAAAGTACATCTTGCCTAGATCCACTGCAAATCTCAGACTTCATTCTAAAACAACAGATAACCAAAAACTTTCAATAATAATGTGGGGAAAAAATTTTGTAACAATAACACCATGTGACACTAATTTCCTACTACAAGGGCGGAGGGCCACAAATAGGTAGTAATCAAGCTGCAGATTGAAAGGTTTTTTTTTTTTTCTTTTTTCTTTTTGGCTAAAATGTTGAAAGGTTGACCATTTTACGATCAGCTGTAGACAGTTCAATATCCGTGCTCAACTTAGATCATCAGATTAGTATGCATTAAGTCGCTAATGGTACATACAGTCAAAGATGGCAAGACAGATGGATTTATACAAAGCGAAAACAAATAATTTGCTAACCTGTACGGGTATGGAGGGTCCAGCCTCATCAACACGGTTTCCATTATCATCAAATAATGCACGCACCTGACCATGGACAGAGTGGGAAACCCCATCAGACATAGGTTCACAAATTAAACATTAATGCAGTATAGTAGGCAGAGAATTTTGATGGTAGCAGGATCTACAGTTTGACTCCAATTTACCAACCTTTCCAAAAGCTTCTCCACAAACAACTACATCCCCTCTTTTAAGGGTTCCATTCTGCACGATAAAAGTAGCTACTGATCCCTTAGATTTATGAAGACCTGCCTCAATAACAGTGCCTTTTGCATTTCGATCAGGATTAGCCTTTAACTCTTGTAACTGAAACAATCAGGCTGAAGGTCATATTGCAAGAAAGAATAAGCAAGACAGATATGGGTTTATAGCTAGACAGAAATTTCACGTATCATTATAAATGTTTCACCAAAGAAATTACGAGTTGGAACTAAATTATATTTTCCATAAAAAAAGGAAGTAAAATCATATTGAATATTTAGGCATTACTGAAAAGTTTTTGTTGCTCAAAATGTTTTGCTACAAAAAGTGCCCGATATCATTAATTGCTCCAGTTAGTAGAATCCAAAAAAAGTTTAATCCTCGAGAGATATACATCTCAAGTTGCTATTTTAAGTAGAACAGTCAACAACAAAGTAAATAGATTATGATTTGAAAACTTGAAAGATAAGAAGGAAGAAACCCTGGCCTTGCTGTATATTTTCACAGCCAAAAGGTAATACAATGCAAAGATTATATATGCTTGGTACAGGAACAAATTCAAAGCAAATGGTCAAGAAGCTTGAAAGCCAACAATAGTACTCACCTCAGCAACAAGCATAACAGTCTCCAATAGATCATCTATATTCTGTCGCTTGAGAGCACTAATCTGTAATGGAAGATGCAAAAATATAAGTCTCTGTAAAGCACATGAATCGACATAGATGCATATATGAAATATCATTAAAGATAAAACCTGAACCATAGGGGTGTCACCACCCCAGTCTTCCGGCATCAGACCAATTGAAGAAAGCTCTTGCATGACTCTTTCTGGGTTAGCTCCATCTTTATCTATCTGTCGCAGAGGAACCACCGAACCAGCAATAGTAGTAACACATCAATGCTAACGATTAAAGAGTTAACAAGCACCATAATTTTCCTGGAGCCATAGATTTGCTTTTTGATTGTTATAGAACAGAAAATGACATTACAAACACACCTTATTTATAGCAATGACAATTGGTACTCCAGCTGCTTTGGCATGGGCTATGGCTTCCTTTGTTTGTGGACGGATCCCATCATCAGCAGCCACCACAATGATCACAATGTCTGTCACCCGCGCACCACGAGCTCTCATTGCCCCAAATGCCTACACGAACAGATATAACAGTATCATCTAAGGGCAAGACATTGAAAGCAAGTTACATGAGAGATTCTAGAATTGACTCTATAACAGTATAACAATGAGCGGTTATCAATTCCTGAAGCAACAACAACAAACTGAAAGGGGATATAAAAGCTATTCCTAGTTTACAAAGAAATATGAAGTTGAAAGTTCCTAGTGATTATTTTACCTCATGTCCAGGAGTATCAAGAAAAACACATGGTTGAGACTTGCCGTCAACTGGTACTAGAACCTTATATGCTCCAATTCCTTGTGTTATACCACCAGCTTCTGAGGCAGCCACCTATAAGTATTAAGCAGTCAGGCTACAGTTTGATCATGTTAATGAATTGCTAGTTAGTAACTCTGAAAAAGCTTTGAGTATGAGTAAACTAAATGATCAAGTATTTTAGTGCAGATGATCATTCTATCACAAGCACAATGCTTAGAAAGGTACAAAGAAAAAGGAAATATAAGTTCACCCAGAACAAGTAAATCCTATGACCTGAGAGTTTCTATTAATTTCAGATTCAATAAATTCATAAGTAGTAGACTAATCAAGTTCCCACGCACCTTGCTCTTTCGAATAACATCCAGAAGAGTTGTCTGCCAAGCATATTTCACCAAAATACACATTAGTCGGGACTAGCCTTTCAGATAAGTTTCTTCCTTCTTAATTTAAATTGAAGTAAAAAGAACATGAGAAATTCTATATGAAAAAGAATATGCCTAACCTTTCCATGGTCAACATGACCCATTATAGTGAGAACAGGAGGTCTGTCCTGTAGCTTGTCTAGGTCATCTTCATCAAGAATTTCCTTCTTTTTTGCCATTTCTTCAACCTGAACAGGGTCAACATCTATGACTTCTACCTCATACTCCTTGCAAACCATCTTTACTATGTCTTTATCCAAAGTTTGCACTCCATCTAGCTTAATCCCCTTAGAGTAGAGATATCCAATGATTTCCCCTTCACTAATAGCCAAGTTATAGGCTAAGTCCTCTACTGACATGCCTTTTTCTTCAACCTCCAATATTTCTACTTTAACAGGCGCTGCATCTTTGGCAGCCTGGAGTCTGGCTGCCTTCCGTCTAGCTTTACTCCATTTCCTCCCTTTCTTTGCTGCACCAGGGATCGCTACATTCAATTCTGATGTCTCTTCATCTGGAATTTCTATATCCTTGTCATAGCGCCTCCTTGGACCTCCAGCAGAAACATTTTTCTTGCGGTAATCATCCTTAAACTTTCCAGGAGCAGGCCCCTTCACTGGCTTAGTAGGGGCTAATACAGCTTGTGCAATGAGAGGGTCTACCACAGGCTTCTTCGATGAAAATTTATCAATCAAAATGGGCTTTCTTTCTGTACTCTTCCCATCTGAATCAGCCTCATCAGCAACTGCTGGCTTACGAGCTGCTCCGACATCTTTCAAAATAACTGGCTTCTTTACCTTAGGTGGAGGTGCCACCGATGGCTTAGCTTGTAACTTTGGTTGAGGTCTTAAAGGTGGTTGTGGCGGTCTCAAAGGCGCACCACCAGTCCCAACTTGGGACACCACCTTCCCCTCTCCTCCTCCTCCTCCTCCCCCTCCTCTGTTATTATTATTATTAACCTTAGGAGACTCTTTAACAACCTTTTGCACAGTCCCAACACTATCCCCTTTCCTCCATACACTTTTCAAAGTCTTAGTCTTTTTACCACCACCACCAGCACCCCCTGAATTACTACCAACACTCGCTTTCGCCTTATTTACATTCGCATTAACATTTACATTAGCAGTCTCCAACTTCTCAGCTTTCTCCAATACTTCACCCAAAGACTCCCTCACTTTATTCCTCTCATTTTCTTTTTCCTCTTCATCCTCATTCTCTCCACTTTTCCAAGACAAATTATTGTTGTTTTTCACCCCTTCGGATTTTAAAACCGGCTTAGGGGCAGGTTTAAGAACAATTTCAGCATCATTATTATCTTTATAAGAAGAGGAAGAAGCATTGGTTGCTTCAGCAACAAAATCAGTGGCTGCCACAGAGTATTTACATTTACATTTGCCACTAAAACTCCTTTTAGACAATGAAACTCTTCTAATACAAGAATAATATGATGATGAAATGGGTTCAGAGCAATAATTAATGAAAGTAGCATTAAGGGTTCCCAAATTAACAAGGGAAGCTAATGAAGAAGAAGGCATTGTTCCTATCACTATTAGCATGATATACTGAACTTGCTCATCTGAATTATAATGAAAAAGAAACAGAAAAGAGGAAAAGAAAAGAAACCCAGAAACAGAAAAGCTTACCTCTTTGTTTCAGGGAGTTTGGAAAAAATGATAAAATTGAGAGGTGGTGCTTACGGGTGAGGTGACGGGCAAAGCTAAAAGAAACTGGGGCCTCGGAGTCTGGACATATATATTGTGGGTAATACAATTATCATGTGTGGCTGATTCTCCGCCTGTCGATTTTTTCTCCCCTTTTTTTCCCCTTGGTTTTGTGATAAGGCTACTAAGTAACAAAGGGCATTTTTTTATTTTCTTAAATTATTATTATTATTATTTAAATTAAATTTATTTATTTCCTTCTTTTTTGTCTCTATCTTTGGCTCCTAAATATGAACATGGGAAAATTAAAATTCTTACTATCTCTATACTTTTATGTTTTTCTGGGGAAAGTAAATTTGAGGTTGAAACTAACTTGTCACTTGTCAGTTCAGATGATTCTTAAGTATTGTTTGGTATTGATTACTGATTAGGATTTCATTGTAGAAGTTTGGGGATATAAGCTTTGAAATGAATAAAATTTAAGCACCAACAAATTTCTTTTTTTTTCATAATTATTGAATATTTTCGGACAAGAAAACAATTAGAGGTGACAAATTGATAATTGCAATGACCTACTCCGCAGTTAGATGGTTCTAAGTTCTAACTTCTAAGAAGTTTTATGTCATTGATTGATGTCAAAAAGAAAAAAAAAAAGGGTTTTATGTCATTTTAGTAAATTAATAATAATAAATTCACCAAATACTTTTTACTAATAAAGTGAAGGTTTTACTTTGAAATACCGAATTCTTTTGGCACATAATAAGATGTCGAGTGGGTTAGGTAGCCTAATTGCATTGCACCTTTCTTCAGCAAAGGGTGAAGTATTAATTCTTAAATATCTTCATTTAAAGCAAATTGAAGTTAGTTGAGTTGAAAACATTCTTAACATTTGTTCGAAAGACTTGAGATTCGAGTCGTGTTAAAGATCTTGACAGATAATCTCTAAATATCATTATAAGCCATGAGACTTATAACATGTCTGACCCTGAATTAGTACAGCTTCCTCGTCTCACCTAAACTTTTCTAAAAAAAAAAATCCATGTCCCATCTCCTTGTTGTAAAATTTTGGACAGAGCCAAAGTGAGTTTTTTGGTCGGACAAGAGTGGGTTGATTTTGCAAAATTCAAGAACAAGTATGGGCATGGATCAATGGATTGTGCGTTGGGCTTAATGGACGGGTTTATTATATCTAATGGGCTAAAGAGACAGATTTTGGACTTAAACTTGTAGCAACCAATAATGGGCCTACACCATAGCACCTCCCTTCATTATTAAGAATTTATATACTTCAAATGAAAAAAAATTAACACACCGCGGGAAGAGTTTTACATTGACCTAATTTTTTTTTGAACATAATTAGTCGTAAGTTGTTAAAATGATGATTACTTACACCAAAATAAAGGGTAAAGTTGGCAGAGTTGTTATTATTCTCGCGTAGGACCATTATCTCCTATTAATTAGGAGAATCATGAAGAAATTAAACTCCTTGTTTGCTTTTTGGGAAAAAAAAATTGAAGCAAAGAGGAACTGTTTTATCGATCTTCAAAGTCAGGACAAGTTATAAATTCTTTTTTCTTGTTGAGTTTATTGGACTTATAAACGGTCTACCAATTAATTTTTTAAGATTCTTTTTTGGTACATTTGGAATATTACAATTAAAAGGAGATGAGGAATTAGAGAGAGCAAGAATTCGAACCCTATCTTTTGGATGAATTTTTTAGATCTTAGTCATTAGGCGAAAGCTAAATCTCTTAAGATTCAAACTCAAGACATCTAGTTCCTCAGTGTACAAGTGATGAGCACATGCATGCTTTTTTCTTAGCATTTGAGTACAAACTGAATTTATGTCGTACAAATTTAAGAGTGCAAAGTGACATTTATGCCGAATATAATTAGTCCGTAAGTTGTTAAAATGATGATTACTTACACCAAAATAAAGGGTAAAGTTGGCAAAATATATAAATGTAGAGTTGTTATTATTCTCGTGTAGGTCCATTATCTCCTTTTAATTAGGAGAATCATGAAGAAATTAAAGTCCATGTTTGCTTTAATTTGGAACATTACAATTAAAGGGAGGGGGAGGGCAAGAATTCAAACCTTTGCCCTCTAGATGAATTTTTGAGTTCTTAGCCATTAGGCCAAAACTAAATCTTTTAAGATTCAAACTCATACATCTAGCTCCTCCGTGTGCAAGTGATGAGCACATGCATGCTTTTCTTAGCATTTGAGTACGTATAATTACTGTAATTCCCATAAAGTGCTTGCTAGCTTTCAGTGATTAGAGACAGAAGAAATTGCCAATATAAACAACAATCCCAGGAAAGCCTTTCGATGTGATCATTTACATGACAAAATCTTTTGGATTATACTTAATTAGCTAGGGCTTCTCCTAACACTTTACTTGCTTCAAAAGTAAAATAAGAAAAAACACTTTACTTTATTATTACAATCTTCTAAGATTGTTTATCACTTAATAAACATGGCTCCAACCTCTTCCTATTTAGAAGAGAAAAAGTTCAGATAGTACCACGAAAATTTAACGTACATGCTTTTCTTTTTCTGTTCTTTTTTGGAACCGGTTTCATCGATATATATGTGTCTATATTTGCATGTCTTGTTGAATAAACAGGACATTTTTTAGTTCCCTATTACTCAGTTTCTAGCTGGAAGGCAAGTATTTTACTGAAATGTTTTCTTCTTGTCAACATTCTAGAGATGATCCGTGAGCCTAAAATGGCTTTATTACTCCTCATTTTCATCAGTACTCCTATATATATGTATATCCCTTTAATATTTTGGACTATATAGCTTTGAACCACATAAAATCTAATTAACATCTTATTGCATGATGTCACCTTGTAATAATAAGTAAATTATTATAAAGATGGTGATGGCCAGACAACGAATCTCTTTGCCAAAATTTTCCACTAGTAAATCTTCTAATTTATTGATAAATTTTCCATATGTATTTAAAGATTTGTTTTCCCTATCTTATCATTGTTGGTGTGTCTAATAAATGACTAGTTTGAAAGGGCTTCTTAATTCAAATACCACCATATATATCATAATTACTATAATTAATTAAGCTAACATCATATTGTCAAAACTGATATATCTCTCTCACAAATTACAAATTAGCAAACTTTGACATTGACATTTGGATAAAACAACTAATTATATGATCAGCTCCAAAAATCACCATACAAGTATATGGTTTTTGCTGCTAGTCCAATTCTCTTACTGGGAAACCTTATTCATATGAAAAGTTCATACCATATATGTAAAAGTGTTCATTTAGTATAGGTATCTGCTAAAAAGAGCATCAGAATTTTTTTTTCCAATGCCTATTAATCAATTAGTTTCTGGTAAAAAGGTTAATTTTAACAAGCAGAAATTACATGTATATAAGACCCCTCATATTCACACAAATTGTCAAGTTGATCCTATATATAGATGTGATCGAGAGTAGAATGATCGATGGATTGGATATATATTGATGGTTTGTGCATAAAAGTAACTCCAGCGGGAACATACACTGGCCTTTAATTAGTTTATTCAATCTTTTATTATCTTGGAAAATTATATAATATTCTTCCCAATACTGCTTATTAGGATCATATCATATATATGATATATATACTCTCCTGGGTTTGGTTTCCATAGTCAATCCTTAACAAGGCAAACTTGAAAGGAAGCGGAGAAAGATTAATTGTTAGACTGTTAGTTGAAGAAGATCTTTTAGGAAAAGGAAGGAAAAAGAGAAAAAGCAGAAGGGAACAGCAAGCACTTGCTTTATTTAGTTTCCCGGCCGAACCCTAACCATATATAATAAATTAAAGGGGTTTTTCAAGTTCCTTTCTTTTGGCAAAAGAAAAATACAAATGATGAAGATTCACTACAGATTGTTTATATATCTGCTTAAATTAACATGACAAGAGCCTCGACAAGAAATTTTAACCAACTGTTTTTTTCGCGGCTGATGGAGACTATACATATATATGGTGATCATGAAAATCATCAAACAAATCTTTCCTGCAAAATATTAAGATTATATTATATATCTCTGAGTTGATTGCCATGACTGTATTCATGATCAGAATGTTTTTGATTTATATGAAAAGAAAATAATGTGGCTCTTGGACAATGGAATTGACTGCATAAGATTTAGTAGATTTTCATGATCTTCAAGTGTTGCTGCTATATATATATATATATATATATGATCAATATTATTAATATTTTGTAAATGAATCTTTAATTTGTTGTCTTCTTTATCAGTCCATTGTGGTTGTTGGGGATCCTTTTTCTAAGTACCACACTGGTAGCAATTTCTAACATGAAATTCCTCAGAATATATGAAATTAATAATGAAAACAATGTCTTGATAAGTTTCTGCTACAGAATTTATCTGCAGGCAGTTAGCTGCATTCATTACCAAACTACCAATCCCCTTCGACATCTTTGTTTGGTTCCGGATAGCTGGTGATTTTTAGAATTTCTGGACAGATATATAACAACCAGATAAGAAGAAAAACGGAAAAAGTACCATTTCCCTTCTGAACTTGTAGCGTTTGGACATTTCGCCCCTGAACTTCAATTTTGGACATTTTGTCCCTTGAACTTCATTTTTGAGACATTTTGCTATTTCAGCCTAACGGCACTGTCAAGCCACTGACGTGGCAATGCCACGTGAGTCGGGTTGGTCTGACATGGCCACATGACATTGCCATGTCAGCGTCTTGACTGTGTCATTAGCCTGATGGGGCAAAACTTCCTAAAGTTGAAGTTCAGGGGACAAAATGTCCAAAATTGAAGTTCAGAGGACAAAACGTCCAAATGCTACAAGTTCAAGGAGGAAAAAAGGTATTAAGTCGAACAAAAACATGACATGAATCGCTATAGCCCTAATTACAATTTTGATTATGAACAATCCTTCATGCAAATTAATTAATCATTCTATTTATCAATTTGCTGTGAGCCTGTGACTTAATTAGGAACAATTTCAGCCCTTAAAACTATACACAGAAAAGGGATAATTTGACTCTCAAACTTCTATTTGGAACAATTTGACCCTTATATACTTTGATTTTTTAACCAATATGACCTCAAAGCTGACATGACATAATGTGACAAATCCATATTATAACATATTATAAATGTAGGGTAAGTCACATCAGCATTAAGGGTTACATATATTGTTTAAAAGATCTAAGTATTAAGATGAAGTTGTCTCACAGCATAGAGATGGTCAAAATATATCCCTTTTTAGATGTTCGAGAGTCAAATGAAACATTAAGCCATTTGTTGTTACTGAAGAAACATGTTTTTTGTTTTATAAATGAACAGGTTGATGCAAGGCTACATATACATATATACATATAGACTTCCTTTACCTTAAATTAATTAAATCAAACTTACTCAATTCCTATTACCCCATTTACTTGGAAAAAAAAACCAGAAAGCAAACAGAAATTCCCATCTGATCAGAGAGCTACGTGGAAATGCCTCATGGACTACTCTATACACGGTAAGGCACTCACAGCAGTCCTTGTCAAACATTAATTATCAAAAGAATCAAAACTCAAGGTTACACTTAATTTGCACCTCTAAACTTATATATTCAACTAATGGAAAATTAAGTGTACAATGACAAATTTAAGTAGAATTATCAAAGCATATAATTTGGTTCTTTTTTCCTCTCTAAATCAAATTATAACATGATTCCACCTAATTGGCCAAAACGTGTTTATATATCTGACAGCTAAATGGCAATTCATATAGCTTAATCCTTATGATCATCACCAAATTAGACTTCTCAATGAGTACTCAATGTATATATAATAATTTGCATTTAGAAATTCTAAGTTATATATATTTCACATCAAAACTATAGCCTATAGGAGATAGGGAAGAAACTAATCTAGTTAAGGTTGCTTTCAAATGAGAGAATTAATTTCTAGCTAGTAGTTGGCAGAATAAGTATATATATGAGAGAGTAGAAAAATTATTGAAGTTTCTTCCCCACATACTTTCCCTTTCATAATTAAAGTTGGCGTTACACGGAAACTGCATGCTCTTTCAATTCATATTTTACTGTTTTGCATAAACCCTGATCGATCTATAAGAAAAACCCTGATCTAAGCAATATGGCAAGATTTTGCAATGACCCTTTTTTTTTTTTTGGGATAGAGACATTATTTAGAAATACGTGTGGAACCCTCAACAGAGACAATTTTTTCTATTGCGATTGTGATTTGGTCTTTGGATGCATCAAAAATTTTCCCCCAAAAAAAAAAATGTGAAAGGTGAAAGTGAATTTGAAGCCCCACATGACTTTTTCAATTTAAGAAAAAAAGGTTTGGCTAAAATGCCAGACCCAGTAACATGGCAATGCATGTATCTCCTTGTACAGCAAGAAACAGGCCAAACATGTAAAACCTAATCACATGTATAAAAAGTTTCCCCTCTAAAGAGACAAGTTCTGAACTGAAATTGCAGAACAAAATTGTTGTTCATCTCTGCTTTTTTAATGTTCCCAACTTAAATGTGGAATCCAGGTCTGCAACTTCATCTTTATGTTTGTCCAAATTCGATCCCTTGATGAAATCCTTAATAAAAACAAGAAGCTATTGAGCAGAGGAATTTGCAGGCCAGCTATATCTAAATTTGATTGACCTTTTAAGAACGCAAAGTTTTTCATTCAGTCATAATTCGGTCCAATCACTCTTTAATATTGCTCTTACTGAATTTCTAATCGATGTTTATTTTAGCTTGAACTTTTTCACTTTCCCTTAACTTTATTTCTTCACCTTTTAATTTTTCACTTATGTGGATAAATGACCTAATAATTTCAAGCATAAAAAACACATTGTATATTGGTCATATGATGTCACTTTTCCATACAAAATGACTCCATCATGACTTAGATATACTATATATATATGAAATCAAAACCCAACAAGCAAAAAAAAATTGCAATTTCTTGCAAAATTTGTTCCCACCAACAAATTAATGAGCTGGTTAATGCAAATATTTCATTCAAAAAAGTTCGGTTTCCCATCAAAGTCTTGTCATTTAAAAGTTTTTGTTTTCTTACAAAGTACTATGTTGAGATCTCTGCCCTGGGCAAAAACCTTCTGTCTCCAATAATGTTCCTGTTTTCCCATTATGACTCCAAAAAGATGAAATGTATACTAAATCACAAACTCGAGGGTTTTTTTGCCAAGAAATTACTTGAATTTTATTTATGATTCATATATAAACTGTTACTAATACAAAGTAACAAAATTAACCAAATTAGACCTAAAATTGGTGAGGTCAAATATTGTAACTTTTGGCAAAAAGGGTCAAACTAAAAATCTGTCAAATTCACTTACCAACTTGTCATTAAAAAAAAACTTCTTTCGGTCAAATCCATCTATTTCTCTTTATATGATCAGATGAGCTCCAATTGCACATTTGGGGTTGAAATTTATGAAAAAAAGGATTTGATAAGTAAGCTAAATATAATCTTTTGGTCAAATGAAAATCCTATAGTCTTTGCGATCAAATCATAACTAGATAAAATTTTAGATTTATATTATCCAAATGAAACTGCAGAAACCCAATTTACTGTTTATAACTTTGAGTAGCATGACCCCAGTCCTCGAGAATTGATCAAAGTTAAATTAATTTTAAAAAAGAAAGAAAAAAAAACGGAAAAAAAAATCTAGTTCGATGGAGCCATGGCCATGAGATCGTGGGGACTAACCTTTTTTTTTTTTTTTTTACTAATATATACACTACTATATTTTTTAAAAAATAATGATAATAAATCAGCCGGATTAGTTCTTCGAATGTGATTGAGCCTATCAATACAAATCTGTCAAGAAATAAGACACATATTACATTATTATATATATAGTAATTATATAGTAACTAGTTTATACATATGTCCACCTACACGTGCAAGTTGCCATTATATGAGTTCATCGTTAAAACTAGATTCATTCCATACATATAAAGGACAATGTCCAAGCTACGTACCGTGACAAGATTAATATTAAATACACATTTGAATTCGTGGGCTTTCTTTTTATTTTTTCCTTTCTTTTTATATTGAGTAAATAAATTGGTGGACTTTTTGATGCTTTTGGTACATGCATGCGAGGTTGGTAAATGTAACTAATTAAGTGGCTTAACTAAAGGAGCATGCCAGAGCTTCAAACTAAAGATTTCTCTCGACTACATTTTATTATTTTAACTTCTAACCATATTATCTCACTCAAAAAAAAAAAAAAAAAACTTCTAACCATATTGAGAAGAATTTTTTAGATTTTATTTTCTCTAGCTAGATACATATATACACATGTGTAATCTATGTGGTACATATATAATAGTTGAGAAAGGAATGTATATATATGGAAATTAGACATCTAAATATCCAATTCTATACATTAATATTTTGGAGAAATTATTAGGTGGGACGGATCCACCACGTCATCCATGGGATTAACCAATAGAATTTTGCCATGTCAAATGAATTCCTTAAATTTAGACACGATTTTAACCCAAGGTTTAGCCCCTTTTAAAACAAACCATATATAAAGGGTAAGTCCCCAAATTTGAGATTTTAATGTGATAGGGTTTTAGAAAATTAATGGGTTGTCTTTATATTATTGATTGGTCCCTGTCATGCCAAACATTTCTAAAGGAGGGCTTCTTCTTTCTTTATTTTTTTTTCTTGTGAGGTATATATATATATATATATATATATCGTAATCTCATTTCATTTTTTTTTCTGGGTACATTCGTAATCTCATTTCTAATTATTAGTAAAAACTAGGCTTAATGGGTAAAAAGGCCCCTGAACTTACACCGAACCATCAAATAAGCCCCTGAACTATTATTTCGGCCAAATAAGCCCCTGAACTCTTAAAAAAGCCAAATAAACCCTATTGCCAAGGCTAAATGCTCAAATAAGGACTAAACGTTTTAAGATTTTCTCAAATAAGGATCAAAGTACACAATTCCAACAAATTAAAACACATACTTAGCAAATTTTTACAAATTAGGGAATCCTTAAATGAAAACAAATGCTTCTCATACATATACGTTAAATTTGATAAAAAAATAATATTGTTAATTAAAAATAAAACCCTATTAATCAAAATAAATTCATTAAACGTAATATGATATAAAATTATCGTGTGATTTTCAATTTATATATCTCTCACAGATTAGTATTAACTTATATTGTATCCAATTTGTAAAAATTTGCTAAGTATGTGTTTTAATTTGTTGGAATTGTGTATTTTGATCTTATTTGAGAAACTCTTAAAACGTTTAGTCCTTATTTGAGTATTTAGCCTTGGCAATAGGGCTTATTTGACTTTTTCAAGAGTTCAGAGGCTTATTTGGCTGAAATAATAGTTCAAGGACTTATTTGACGGTTCGGTGTAAGTTCAGGGGCCTTTTTGCCCATTAAGCCGTAAAAACTAGGAGTTTCTTATTGACCTATCCATGTGTGTGGTGGCCAACCAGATTTTAAATAAGTCTAATAACAAGAATTTTAGTGCAGGCTCGATCTATGGAACCCTAGGTTTATAAGTACAATCTTGAGTGACCTTATAAGTTATACTAGAGTACTCTCTTTTGATTGAGATCATAAAAGTTGAATCAAATGTTTTATTCAAATGAATAACTTAATAATTCATATTTTTAATTAATTCCTGATAGAGATACTCTAAGATTTTGAACTTCAAAAATCTAAAATTTTAAACTAATTATACTACATGTATTTTGATAAGTAAGGTTCAACAACCATTAAGTGATAAAAAATGTCAATTAAATGTGGAACCTACAAAAAAAAATTAAACAAAATTAAAAGAAAATATTCATAGTGTGTCAAAGGCACTCACTCTCATTGATGTAACCTGCCTCCAAATATATAATTTCATCCCAAACAGAAATCTTTGGAAAATTTTCCACTAATCAAAGTCTGAGTTCATGCACTTGCATATATGTTTGATTCCTATCTTGTCATGTGCATCATTTCACTTGGAATTTAGTCTAGGTTAATTAAGAATTGTTTTTGAGCTTTATATCTATTTTATATAAAAGATAATTGTCATGCCTTTTTGTAAAAGCTCTTGGAAAAGCTCTCTTTATAATTTATATTGATAATCAATTAATTCCCAAAATATATGGAATAAATCAAGTGATTAACTCAATCTAATTCTATTATATATATAATACAAAAGCTAGGAGCATAGAGCCTCTTCTTATTGTAAGTTAAGTTGGTCACACGTTCAAGTTGCACATAAGATGAAGATCCTAATTATTAGAACGAAAAATATATATTTTTAATACTGTAGTGCCAATCATGTTTGTTCAAATTAAATTATTAAATAATTGTATATAATTGTAGGCAAATTATACAATACACCGTCAGTGAAGTTTAGCAGACTACACAAGCGGGTCCTGAAGGGTGACATGTGTCCCTTAGGGACTAGATTGAAATATTTAAAACTTAAATAATTCAAAATTTGGATATGTGTCAACTCCACAACCCGCTTATGGAGTCTAAAATTTACACCGCCGGTATATCATATAATCACCCATAATTGTATATGTACTAATTATCAAAAAGAACTTAGGAAATATGAGATCATAAATACAGGTTTATCTACTAGTTGAGTTAACAAGTTACTAATTAATAAATTGTTAATAAACAATTCTCCTTAATTAATTATACTTAACAATTAATTATGGATCGGGTAATTTTAAATTTTCAATGCACACGTTACAACTTACAACTACAAGCTACTCTTGACAAATAATCTTTTCTTCTATGATTCTTCGTGGGGCAAACAATATTAATTAAAGGAACATGATCATCTTTGACGAGCAATATTATTCTACTCTAAGATGACAAAAGGACCGACCATATATGTTTTTTTTCAATGGTTCTAAAGTTGCGCTAAACAGAACCCTAGGTTTTTTAGCTCACTATGCTTTTAAATAAATATATAGTACTATATATACAGTCGTTTTTTGTTTCAATTAGCTTAGGGTTAGGACTTAGGTATTGGCCTTAGCTAATTAATTAATACATGGAATAATATTTTAAGCTATGTCATGGTAAGGTTTTTCTTCAATACTATTCTTGCTATTTTTTCGTTTTACTAATTTTATAGCTTAGAAAAACTAGCAGGGTTCAACTTCAAATGCTAAAGCATCGTACCCAAATATTTTTTCTTTTTGGCAATACATCGTACCCAAATATTTTTTTAGAGAAAATTCAATCTTTCATTAATATCAAAAATCAGGATTACACACGTGCAGAGGCAATCCGCACCAAACATAATTAGCTCTACAGCACAATCCAAATGAGCTAATATATGTGCTAAACGATTAGCAATCCTATTGACATGTTTAAAAGAACAAAAAGAGAAATGAGAAACTAGTAAACTAATCTGACTAATCAAAGAGCCTCCCTCCCATAAAGAGAGACTATTTCTAGTTATCTCTAAAATAGCTAAAGAACTATCACTCTCAACCTCACACCTAGTGTAGCCATGAGAATAGACCAATATCAGACCAAACCTAATCGCATAAACCTCGGCAAATAAAACATTAGTGACTTTGTCAATCCTCGTTGTACCAGACAGCAAAACATGTCCTGTATGATCTCTAATTACAGCACCTAGGACCGCTTCGCCATTTACTTGATAACATGCGGCATCTGCATTGATCTTAACCAAGCCAACGCCTGGAGGAGACCAGGACTGCTGCTCCACACGCCTTGTAGAAGTCACTCGTCTATTAGAAGCCTCAAACTCACATCTAAACCTTTTAGCAGCGGTACACAACGCCACAGGTAATCTGCAAACATTCTCATGAAGTGCCTTATTGCGATTATGCCAGATCATCCTTAACACAATACACAAAATATCTAGAGATCCTAACTGACTAGCCTTGCTCAATAAACACTCCCAAAAATCTTCCCTATTAGACCATAATAGAAGTGAAACAAGAAGCCATGGGCAAACAATATCCCAAACAGTACTACTAAAAATACAACCAAAAAACACATGGTAGAGAGAGGTCTCCACTCCACCACACACAAGACAACTCTGATCTATCGGAACACCTCGTAACTGCAGCTGAACCTTAGTCGGTAAAATGCCATGAATAAGATGCCACATGAAAAATTTTATCTTCGGTACTAAACGTGCACCCCAAATCAATCGCCAAATAACTGATCTATCTCCCAAATCTGCAACTTCCTTACCAAGAATTCTTCGCGCCACATGATAACCACTTCTAACCGAGTAATTCCCATTCGTGGAATGGTTCTAGATCAAAACATCTGGATCTGATAGATGCAGAGGTATGCATAAAATTCTATATACATCCTCATCCACAAATAGCTCATGCAACAAATCCTCATCCCAATACCCATTATTATCAAATAGGACTGAAACTGGATTTGGCTACATTACTATCCCGGGCTGAGCCTGTAACTGATAACTAGGTGGCTTTGGCACCCACTTATCCTTCCAAATATCAACAATATGCCCATTTCCAATTCTCCAACGAGAACCATGCCGGATGACTTCACGACCAGCTAATAGGCTCCTCCAGACAAAGGATGGATTACTTCCCAATGTGGCATGCATAAAAGAACTACGAAAAAAA
This sequence comes from Corchorus capsularis, assembly GCA_001974805.1. NCBI lineage: Eukaryota > Viridiplantae > Streptophyta > Magnoliopsida > Malvales > Malvaceae > Corchorus > Corchorus capsularis. The sequence goes on from AWWV01009011.1 coordinate 24,708, forward strand.
TATTTTGCCTTTAACACCCTAAAACACAACGAATTCTCATCTCGAAGGAGCCGCCAACACTGCTTTGCAAGAAATGCCAAATTAAAAGATTCGAAGTCCCTGAAACCCAAACTTCCATCTAGTTTTGAAGTACATAATGAATCCCAAGACTTCCAGTGAATTCTTCGTTTGACATCTGTGCTACCCACCAAAACTTAGCTATAAGCATATTCAACTCACTAATGAAAGTTTTCGGAAAACGAAAACAGCTCATCAGATATGTCGGTATTGCTCGTGCAATAGATTGGATCATCACAGATTTACCTGCAATAGATAACAACTTACCACTCCAACTCCGAAGGCGCTTCCATAATCTATCTTTGATAAGCTGCAACTCCATTCGTTTAGACCGTCTTATCATAATTGGCAAACCCAAGTACCGATCCCGGTCCAATACTTTCAGAATCCCCAAATGCTGCATGATTGAATCCCTTAGACCATTCGGCGTATTACTACTAAACATCACTACCGACTTATCAATATTTATCTGCTGGCCTGATGCCAACTCAAACCGATGTAATAGATCTAAAACTACATCACACTCATTTAAAGTGGCCCTTAAAAAAAGAAGACTATCGTCAGCAAAAAATAAATGCGAGACACGTGGGGCGTACCGACTAACCGCTAACCCTTTGATATCACCATCCAATTCAGCTCGTTGCAACAGGCAAAATAATCCTTCCATACAAAACAGAAAAAGATACGGAGATAAAGGATCACCCTGCCGAATCCCTCTCGTAGGTGTAAAAGTCTCTGTCCGTGATCCATTTACCATGATGGAATACTTGACAGTTCTAACACATTCCATTATTAATGAAATCCACCGATCCGAGAACCCCATCTGGGACATGATACCCTCCAGAAAGACCCACTCAACACGATCATAAGCTTTGCTTAAATCAAGTTTAAGCGCCATATGATTCTCACCTCCCTTCCTCTTATTCTTCATATAATGAATTGACTCAAAAGCAATGATAGAGCTATCAAAGATCATCCTTCCAGGGACAAACGCACTTTGGTTAGGACCGATAACATAAGGTAGAATCTCCCGAGCCGATTAGCCAAAGTTTTAGAAATATATCGTACCCAAATATTAGATGGTATTAAATTCCAAGAAGCAAGAATAAACTAAAGTATTTTCCTCAAAAAAGAATAAACTAAACTATATAGAAAAATACTATATATTTGCCCCGTCAATTTGCACACCCACTTTTGCACCTCCTCACACGGCACTAATTTTATTTACAACTTGATAAAAATTTCAGTTTGCAAAGGAAAATTTTGAATTTGCTAAGTAATAAGTCATAAAATTTAAAGCATCGATCGTGGTATATATATTTAGTTTAAAGTTTAAATCATGTTATTATATTGTAATTTCCCATATTAAAGTATTAAAATCCTACCATAGTTAATATTTTGAATGTTAGAACCTACCCTTTAAATTAGTTTTTTATAGTAGATAATTAAAAGGGAAATGTTATACATCTTATATTTGTATAAAGTTTATTCTTTAGTGCAGTAATTATTTAGTACATGTAGTATCTGAATAATTAAAAACAGAGTAATGCTACATTCCCACCAAATTGTTACCATTAAGTAATTTCACCATAAGTGACACAATTACAATCACCAATACCATTATATCCTATTACAATAAATATCCTGAATCTGGAGACTTACTCTCTTAAAGTTAATTTCTACTCCATCTGTCCCATAATATAAGTCCATTTTTGGTCAACCAACACCAAATTTTGATCAATTATTTATAAAAAAATATGTAAAATTTAATTTTAAAAAAATATGTATTGAAAATTTGTAATTCAAAGTTTATAAGTGTTATTTTTAAAATTTATTTTACTTTATATTTTTTTATATGCAATGGTCAAAGTTTGTTGTTAGTTTACCAAAAAAGAACTTATATCATGGGACAGAGGGAGCATTGAAAGTTAGACTAATTAAACTTGGTGACACGAAGGGAGCAAGATTTGCCGATAAATTTTGGTAAGGCAAAAAGAATTATTGTTAAAATCGGGTGTGCAAATTGAAAGGACAAATAAGATCATTTTTCTATTATCATTGTAAGGAAGATCTCAACTCATCTATTAGATCAGAATGTAGTAATTAGGAACGTATCCATGCTCTCCTTTTTTCACCCAATATTTTAGCCTTACTAGACTTTTCGTCCAAATAATACTTCTTGCCCCTCCATTTTGCCACACACAATACTCCCTCCTAATGTATCCATCACACATTAGGCCATGTGTCTTCTCTCTCTTTCTTTTTTTTTTATTAAGTTTAGCCTTAATTTCACTAAGTTTAGCCCCAAATTAAAATTTTATTTTTATTTTAAGGGTAAATTTCAAAATTAATAATTTATTGTTATAGGGTTTTAGAAATAAAATACAAAACTAATTCATTAAGTTTAGCCCCAAATTAAAATTTTATTTTCATTTTAAGGGTAAATCCCATAATTAATAATATTGTTATAGGGTTTTAGAAATAAAATATATAATTAATTCACTAAGTTTAGCCCAAATTAAAATTAAAATTTTATTTTAAGGGTTAGAAAAATTAAAATTTATAAATAGTGTATTGGAACCAATAAAATGATGACATGTGACTTGACGTATGATAAACACATCAGGAGGGAACATTGTGTGTGACAAAATGGAGGGGCGTCTAGCAAAACCCCTTTTCGCCCTTGATGAATTATAACACCAAAGACTTTTTGCCCTTGGTGAATTATAACACTAATTAAGGATATTTTGCCTTATAAACTTTAAATCACGACAATTTACTCCCTCAATTTCAAAATTCGGAAATAATTAGTCTCATAAACTTTCCAAATTCAGGACAATTAGAGCTCTATGAACTTTCCAAATTTAGAACAATTCACCTCCGACATAGAGGGGGAGGCAAATCGTCCTGAATTTTGAAAGTTTCATGGCAAATTGTCACGATTATAGTTTAGAGAGAAAGTGTTCTCTAACCCCATAATTTAGGGGTAAAAAGACTAATAAGCCAACATTTTTATATTTAACTTAAAGTTTGGTTCATCTAATAACAATCTAATTGTACCTGATTTGTTAATTCAACTATTGAGTGCACCGTGCCTGAACCGTGAGGTCATGGGTTCAAGTCCTACGGAACGTGGCTTTAGTAGTTTGTTTATTTATTGTTTGTTTAGTTTGTAATTAGTTTATTTAAGACAATTTCTTAGTTTACATTGGATTCTCATAAAATATTTGATCATATAAATAATAATTCTAATTGTAACTGTGATTGTGATGAGATTTCCATGTACCTCAACAAAAAGTAACAATCTAATTAAAGGTTAATTAGATATACTTGGCCCAATCATGTTTAATTGGATACATTTAAATATTGGAATGAATATTCGAGGGAAATATGAGTTGAAATACAAGGGTGGGCTTCATATAATTAAGCATCTAATATGCACAGAATCAGATTTTATTGTCCTAATAAAGCAACACCAAAATAAAGCATGATTTAATAAGAACTTATTAAATACAATCTAATTATTATATTGTTCGATAGAAGGGAAAGAAAGTAGTGGTGGCTCTTTAATTTTGTCTAAGAAGATAAAATAGAATAAGAAAAGCAAGATAAGAAAAGTTTTCACCTTAATTAATTTCCACGTCAAAAAATTATGCAACCCCTTGACAAGTTGGAGATATAACAAATTGATAGATAATCATAATTTAGTATTTTTCCAATTTTTTTTACTATACTTTTTTTTGCTACATTTTTTACTATATAGTTTATTTATACAGAATAAATATATTTAGGTTGTACGGATTTGTCAAAATATATTTGGTATTTTTTATTTAGTGCTTTATACTATTATCAAATATATCAATTATCAAGTATATTTAACAAATAAAAAAAACTAAACTAAAATATCAAAAGCACCTCCCTCTCTTTTTTACTCTTCCCAAGTTCTTTAGTTTTCTTCCAAGTTTTTTTATACTCCTCCTCTTGATCATTCAAGGGAAGGAAGAGGTTGATTTTATTGTTTTCTTTCCTTTGTTCAAAACAATCTCTTCAGATCTATAAATCCGTTGGGTTAGTTGAGTTTTTTGAGTCAGTTTGTTGAGTTTGAGTTAGTCAGTTAGTCACACTCAATTAGTGTGTCTCCGAGTTTACATAGATTGAAGACAATTCATCTTAGTTTTAATATGATTTACTTTACGATTTACGGGTTAATTAAGGGGGTTCTCGAATCACTCACCTTTGTGTCACTTTTGAAAGTTTTCTGTTGATTAAATTACACAAAAACGAGAGCGAAGAGGTGTCGTACGTGCTAGAAACTTATGAGGTGTCGCACGTGCTAGAAACTTATGAAGAAGATTTGAGACTCCACATCATCAAGATGCCTCGAGTCATGAAGCGAGATCAAGATCTAAATGTAAAGGATGAATACTTTTTTCAACCTATTGTAAATTCTAGTTACTATATATTTTGTAATTTCATTTATATAAATGAAAATTACAGTATTTTTCTTTAAAAAAAAACCGTATATTTAACAAATAATAAGACGCAAGCATGGCCAATTGGTATATAAATTATCTATAGCTGTCAAGCACCAAGTTTCTTTCTTGATCGAAAGAGAGGACTTGATATCAGGTTAATTAAACTTTCACTTAATCACACAATTAATTATCATGATATATATTATTATTAGGCATTAATATCATTTTATTGTAGATGATTGTACAAAATTTTATTATAAATAGGCAAAAGCAACCAAAGGCAACAAAGTGTATATGAAGAAAAAGATGAAATGCCACAATTACAAAACAAAGGCCAAAATCTCCAATTGGCACTTTTGTTAGAGTACATTTTGCTTTGGTTTTTTTTTGGCCAGAACATTTTGCTTTGTTGATTTGTGCATATTTGTGAGTTGCCACGCTTTCACAGTCATTTTCTTAATTTGTTGCTTGGGGGCATAGTGGAGCCACACACAATTGCTTCAAGAGACCTATAATATATAATTCGCGGTATAAATAAATATAGAAGACATTTCATATGATTTAACTATATAACAAGAAGATATTGATGAGTTTATACTTTTTTTTTATTATTATTATATATATATATATATATAAATATAAATCTGTCACCGTCGAAAAAAATCAATGTATCAATAAACTAATTTATCATTATAGTAGTAATTAATTGTGATTTGTTACTTATTTTCCTTTTAAGTAATATATCAAGTTCAAGTCTTATATGAACTAAAAAAACTAATTGTTTATTTGAAGAATTTTATCATCATAATTAATGGGTTGATCCGTCTCGAACAAAATTAGTCGTAAAACCATTAATTAAAAGGATATGGATACTTGTAATTTAAAGCAAAATAACTAATTGTGATATAATCTCCCACGTTTGGATCAAGGAGGTAAGTAATGTTTTCAGGAAAGACAAGTACATGTTGATTTCCTTACAAATTTGTCACACGAGCATTGGCAGAGCTTTTTTTTTTTTGGACGAAAAAGTAAATTGAACTTTTATTTATATTAACAAAGTACAAACTTGATATTGATGTTACAATAATTTTTTAGAATGTTTTCTTCTACTTGAAAATGTCTTAACATAACTATGTAACACATATTTCGCACCAATAAATCTTATTAGTAAGTTCAAATTGTCTCAAACTATGTAGTATTGGCAAAGACTATTGGTTTCGGTGAATTCTTTGTTGGATCTTTAATTAGCATTTTAGATTGCTTATGCTATTCGTGCCTAGCCGACACTTTAGAAAATGCATCTCGTATAATTTTATTATTATTTTTTTTGAAATATATTATTATTATTTTGCGCATAAACGGATAAGAAACTTATAATGTCCTATATGATAGCTTCTCGTTCATTAAATCAAAAGTTGACCCTTTTATTTAGTATTAATTTTGAAGTTGACATACTTGCAATGTTTTATGTATTGAATAATCTTAGTATAAATTCAAAGTTAATGTATAGATGAAATTTTTTTATTGGTGAAAATATAGATGAAATATTTACTAATTAAATTAATTTGTATAATAATATTTAATATGGTCAAAGAACAACAGCATAACAAAAGATTATATATTTCGGATTTTGTGTTGTTAATAACTTAAACCCGCACGCTCACGAAAACTCACTGCAATCAAAATTAAGTTCATTTGGTTTGAAGTTTGCATTTTTTCCAATGATGACACAATTTGGTGACACTTCATTTTCTTGAAGGAATTTATAAATTCTCCCTTTTGGAGTCTAGGTCTTATTTTAATAATTTTTAATCATCATCTCATGCAATTTTTTTTCTTGTTATTATTCAATATTCATCTTTGTTTTTTCCTATTGAAATTGACCTTACACATATATGTGCCGAGGTAAACTAATTCCTCTGATTAATTTGCTCAAAGATTTAATCTTTAAAAAATTCTTCGATTTAGAATTCAATTTTCAATATAATTGAATGAGGAAATTAATAATGTTAAATTTCAATTTTATCTCAAATAAGGGCATGCCATGATTATTATTTATTAACCATTGAGAAATCAACACATGACATTGATAAATAGATTTTATTTTCTATCGTCCCTTATTCGAGTTAAAATTGAAACATTGAGCCTTTATTCAACTAAATAAATCAAAAGGTTTGATACAATAGAATCATCACTCTATAGGATACAATTTTATTTGGCACGATTAGGATAACAATATTAAATTTATTATTATTAACTCAAATAAACTTTATTTGGCACGAATAATCTATCTAATAATTTCTCATTGAAATGAGGCTAAATTATCACGTTAACCCTCGTGCTTTCATTATCATTCAATTTTTGGTTAGTCCATTTGAAGAAGAGAAGTTAAAGAAACGAAAATGAAACAAATTCCCAATAATTATTAGTATAATAATCTCCATCTCCTAGAGATTTCGATTACTTAAGAAGTAGAGTGAGAAATAGATTTTATTTTCTGTCGTTCCTTATTTGAGTTAAAATTGAAACATTGAGCCTTTATCTATACTATATATAAAAGTACGAGTTTTGAGAAATTTTTGAATCGACCATTATATCATTATTTTTTAAACATGTTTACTTAAATGCCATTGCTTAATTATTATAGTTTCATTCTACTAAAAACTCTATTTTTTATTCAATTAAATCTAATATCTCTATAATTACTTTATTTTTACAATTTTACTATTTTTCAATAAAAATTTGGATATATTAAAATTTTTTAATATACAATTTTATTCTACTAAAAACTCTATTTTCATTTAATTAAATTTAATATTTTATAATTATTTTTTTACCATTTTAATTTAAACAGTTATTGTGATTGAAATATTTTCATTTGATAGTTTAATGTATAATGATTAAAATTTATTATTTTCCTAACTTGCAGTTATATTATTTGACTTATAATTAATTAAATTTGTTGTTTTATTTTGTTAATATTTTTCTTTGTGTGGGATAATTTCTTTTGCTACTTTGATAGTAAAACCCAATGTATATACAAATGGGCTGGTCAGATTAGATTCGAGTTAGGTTAGTTTCAGGTTAAGGAAAGTTTGGGTTAGGTCAGTTTCAGTTAATTTTCGGTTTCATGTTGGTTGGATTTGGATCGTTCACATATCGGGTCATTTGGGTTTTGGTCAATTTTGGTTCGGGTCTTTTTCGGTTTCGGGTTATATGCTTCCGAGAGTTTCGGGTTTGAGCCTTCGATTTCCAGGTTCAGGTCTTTTCAGATTCGGGTCATTCAAATATGATTAATCACAATTCGGGTAATTTCGGATTGATTGAATTTGGGTCATTAAGCATTTGGGGTCATGTCATTTCAGTTTCAAATTGAGCAGATTTTTCAGTCGAAACATGGATTAGGTTTGGTTTCAAGCGGTCGAGTTGAATACCTGACAAAAGGTTTGATACTATAGGATCATAACTCTATAAGATACAATTTTATTTGTCACGAATAGGGTAACAATATTAAATTTTATTATTATTATCTCAAATAAACTTTATTTGGCACGAATAATCTATCTAATAATTTCTCATCGAAATGAGGCTAAATTATTATCATGTTAACCTTCGTGCTTTCATTATCATTCAATTTTAATGGTTAGTCCATTTGAAGAAGAGAAGTTAAGAAAACGAAAATTAAACAAATTCCCAATAATTAATAATACAATAATCTCCATCTCCTAGAGATTTCAGATTACTTAAGAAGTTTAAAATCACAATAACAATAAAAATAAAAATAAAAATAAAAATAAGAGGGTATCATATTAAGGTGGGGCAAAAGATCTTATCAAAAACGATGTTTTTGTCCAACAAAATCTATGGGCTTTGCTTTTGTGAGGCCCCACAAGATTTGCTGTCACATAACAATCTCTATATAACACCCAACCATTTCTCCCTTCAAGTCCCCCTCCCTCCCCAATTCCTCAACTCAACCTTTCTTTTTCTTTAAGAAATTAATAATTTCGTTTTTATTCTCTTTCTCATTCCAATTCTTTGTGATTTTTAATTCTAAGCCAAAGAAAAGAATTCAATTCCCAGTCTCTTTGTTTTTCATTTTAACTTTTTATTTTTGGCCATTAATTGAACTAAGAGACTATTGTTATAATACCTAATTAATCGATAAAAAAAAACTTATAACCCAAAGCTGATATTACTGTGGAAAGCATCTAGGGTTACTTTTTGTTGGCTTAACCAGGAAGAGGAAGAAGAAGAATGAAGGAGAGTGGTAGGAAACATGGCACGCTATCGCCATGCGCGGCGTGCAAGCTACTTAGAAGGAGATGTGCGCAAGACTGTGTTTTTGCTCCTTATTTTCCAGCTGATGAGCCTCAGAAGTTTGCTAGTGTCCATAAGGTGTTTGGTGCTAGCAATGTTAACAAGATGTTACAGGTTCATTTCCTTTCTCCATGAAACTCCCCCTTCTCACTCTGTTTGCAGACTAACTGTTTGAATATATGTGTAACTTAGGAAATTTGTGCAAACCATTTTGTTAATATATGTCTAAAAGTCTTTAATTATCTTGGGAAACAGAAACCCTTGAGAGCAAGCTCAAAAAACTTATCAAACATTTGGTCAAAGATAAGGATTTGTTGTGCTTTGGTTATTGATCATTTATGCTGCTTTAGGCTCTTAGCACAATATATTGCAAGCATGCATAAGCACTATGATAGTACTTGACAATAAAGATAGTGAAAAAGAATGGGAAAGCAAAAGCATCTTCATCTTTTCAAAAAGAAATTAGCTTGGCATTGTGGTTCATTCTTTGATGGGAAAAAAAGTGCTTGACAAGGATGGTCTTTTTATGAAACAACATGCTGACAGCTTTAACAACATCTTATAATTTCTTGAAATAAAGGGCTTGTCTAACATTATTAGTAATTTAGAATTAGTTCTTTCTACATGTTGTTGGGTCTTGAGTACTGTTGTGTAATGTACTGAGAAGTTTACCAAAAGGAAGAAGGATTCATAGCTAGAGAATTAAGAGAGTCTTAAGTATGCATGTAAAGAATTTGTAACCTCAGCATCTAGAAAATGTCAGCTAGTCCTTTTGATCAGTTGAGGATCTTAACAATATTGTATAGGAAAATGGGTATTCCCTGTTTTGACTCTATCATGAATAGTGAGAGGGGTGAGTTTTTTAGATGAGTATTTGGATATACCATTGCATTTGTATATTTATACATGTTTTATATTTGTTTTTTATTAGGAGAAGGCCATTTGAACCATTTCCTTTTGAATATGGAATAATTAATGCACGAATTATTAATTATGAGTCATCAAATATTTATACCCCCCAAAAAAAATATATAGCTAGCTGAAAATTTTGATGTTTCATTTCATGGATGGGGGTTGGAGGGTGAAATAATTAAAGTGGTAAGTCTAAGCTTTCTCACCTTTATTAAATAAACGTGCCTACTTCTCTTACTTTTCCAAACCTACACAGCTAGGACTTAGGAGACTCTTCAATGTAAATTATAGGGTGACTTTAATTAGAAATTAGGATTGCCATTTCAGGGAAAAAATTGAAGGAGTCACTTGTCTTGTGTATTAAAAAAAAACATAAACATTAAAGGCCAAAAAGAAAGAAGAAAAGAAAAAGTAGTCCTCTTTGTTTTAACTTTTTTCTGTTATAAGGGTGGTTAATTACAGTTGAACAAGTCTTCAAGGTTGACTGCGGTTCCTATTCTCCTGCTCAGTAGTTATAAAAATGCATGCTTTATATATCAACGGATGATTCCTTAGCAAATGAAAAGAATAATTAGGTACGGGCAGCTATGATAATTACTTTGCCTTTAGCTTTTTAGGAACCCAATTTACATTTGATCTGGTTTTAATTTGCAGTGTAGGGAAAAGTATCCTCCAATATCAACATGTTTACTGCAGGGTAGGGAAAAGAAACAAATAATGTCTGATAAGGTGATATCATGTTTATGTAAAATCTATGCCCAATATATATTATATATATTTAGTGATACAATTTTTTGGATATGCTATCTTTAGTGGAAATTTTTTTCATTTATCTTTCTATATTAAATTTAAGATATTATTTAACTTTCACCAAAAATAAAGGAGTAGATATATACCTTTACATTGTACTAGAGAGGATCCTTTTTACCCCTAAAGCTAACATGCATAATGCTTTAATTAATAAATTACTCTTTCATACCCACTAAGAAGCTTTTGGTCATGGAAATTATGTCTTCAAATTATTTTTTTGCTAGAAAGATAGTGAATAATGGATCACTCATGCTTTATGCTTTAAGAACATTGAGATACATTGATAGTGATAGGTATCACATTAGGTCGTAAAAGGATGTGATATATGGTGTAAACAAAAACAAATCTTTAGTTTATATGTTGGGGACCATATATAATTAATCTATTTATACAAATCATAATATGCATCTACATGATTTAATTAAATAATATGAATATAATCTTTATATACTGTATTTGCTTATAATTAACGAACAAATTAAATGATAAATGCGTATTTTTATTCAAAAGTTGATGATGTTGTTGATGAGATAGCTAGAAGAGAAATTGACATAGTAGAAATAGGCATTTGTTTGTTACTATGACTGATGAAGACATATGAACCCATTAGAAATTAAGCATGATCCTTTACGCGTCGATTTGGTTAAGTTCTAAGCCTAGCTAATGCTAGCAAGCAAAAGGCATGTGTGAAAAATTAAAGTGAAACTCACTTGTTGGTAGAACTTTATTTTTCATGTTATGGACTCGAAAGGGGTTAATTTCAAGTCAATAGACTTGAGGTTACTTAGAGAGATTATCCATGACCATGTTAGTAAAATTAGTATAGTGATCTTCTAGAGAAAAGCACCTTTGAAGTTGAATTTCTTGTTCATTTCCGCGTTCTGTTTCACTCTTTGTATTTTGTCATTTTTGTCAACACTCAACACCCATTGCACAATTCAAAACATGAAAGTATATGATGATGATTGAGATAGATTTTAACCAAAGCAAGCATATAAACTTTTTGTAAATTCTCAAAAAAAATTAAGTACAATAACTTTTTGACCAATATAAAAAGAAGGCAAATGAACGTGCCAACCAACAGTGTTATTTTTTTACTAATTCTTTTGAAAAATCATGCAAGGCAATATCCCCTCCTTCGTTCCATGAAAAGGAAACTTGACCCAAAGTGGAAAATCCACTCAAGATCCAATAAAAGAAAGAAAAATGAACCCCTGCAATGATGATTTGTCGATGAAATTAACTGAAACTTTTCTGTTTTTGTAATTTTCTGCAGGAATTGCCAGAGCACCAAAGAAGTGATGCAGTGAGTTCAATGGTGTACGAGGCAAACGCCAGGGTACGTGACCCTGTATATGGATGCGTCGGAGCCATTTCATCGTTGCAGCAACAGATTGATTCACTCCAAACCCAATTAGCTATTGCTCAAGCCGAGGTTGTCCACATGAGAATGCGGCAATTCGTTTCAACCAGCCCTAACAACAACAACAACAATCCAGACAGCAGCTCCCCTCAGAACTTGCCACATGGATCTGCTTCTTCCAAGTTCATGCCTTCACAGGCTAAGTCCTTCTATTGCATGGACATGGTTGATCAGCCAAACATGGCAGAGTCTTTATGGTCATACTAGCTAGCTTGGATTATTATTGCTTGCTTCCATGCCACTGCTCTGTTTGGTTTTTTTTTAGAGTTTAGTTTGGGGTTTGCTCTTATGGCTGCCTTCGTTTTTCCATTTTTTTACTATAGTTAGTTTTCTCCTATACCACAGTTTCTACCTGACCCAGATATGGATTGATTACAAATGATGGTGACGATTGTGACCATGATATATATATTAACATATTGTAAATATATAATATTTACGACTTTGATTAAAGGTAATGTCACTAGCTAGCGTATTTCCTCGATATATATAGTACAAATTAATTATTTAAATAATACTATATATGCTTTCCTGTTGTCTAACTTCTTATTTTCCAAGTTTATCTCCTTTCATATGCAAAATTAAGTTGCCTCTTGTTAATTAATCATGAATTTACACCAAAAACGGTTTATCTATAACTTTTTATAGGCTGAGCTGATAACAATATTATATCCAATGTAAACTTTTACTCTCACTAAACACACTATTTGGGGCATATACTATTGATGATTATTATTGATAACTACTCAGATCATATCGTGGGATTTCGGCGTTATTTTCCTAGGATTTGATGGAATAATTGGCCTGTAATGACAACGTGCATGACCAAGCTGCTCTGTTTTGTTTAAGTTTGCTTGCATTATGGCTGGGATGTTATTTCTGCAGAGGTATTTATTGGGTAATTGCATGCTTTTTTACAGATTTGTAGTTCAAAATATGCTATGAGTCACAATAATAATGACACATCCTAAAAAGTCTCTTTTTTAAGATCATCCTAATGTAATCAACACCCCCATATATATATATATATACATTGAAAAATGATAGCATATATGGGTGGTATACGAAAAATGATTGATTACAAAATTGAATTAAAAAAAAAAAAAACTATACATGAGTGGATTTGGGTCTTGTTCTTTTTTGGGCTTACTTATTGTGTCGAGATATATGTTGGTTCTAATTTCTAACAGAGTTTTAGACCCTACCCTACCCAATAGACAACAACACAAACCCAATGCCATAGTCTTCTCTTCTATGCCGAAAACTGGTCATCGAAAGGAAGGAGCAACTACCAACGGTAAAATGAAGAACACCTATGAAATTCAGGACAGCAATCCCTCTGTTTTATTGATTGAGAGTTGAGACTGAGAGAGCCCAAAAATCCAAATCCCACCATTAAACCAAAACCTCATTCTTCACCATTATACAGAATCTGAATTTGGTCGCTTTGTTGTAAACTCTTTCCTTTTTTTTTTATTGTTTTTCTTTTTACGGTTTTAATTTTATTGCTATCATCAATCATAAAAATCTATGATTTTGTTGGATTTGCAGTCACAGCAACACGATAAGAAGCATGCCAGCTGAAGATTGAAGAAGAGCTTGAAAGAACGAAGGAGAACAAATAATTATAAAAGGTCCTTCCTTTCCCCCACGTTTTAGTCAATAAATTCTGGAGTGTAGTATAATATTTCAGTGTTAGATTTTGATATATGATTATATTACCTCTCTTATTTTCATCACTAGACAAATGAATGGAACCCATTGCAGTTTATAAAATTGTTGCTATCTGGATAATTGTTTATTGTCATATACTGCAAGATGAAGATTTTGAAGTCCACAAAAGGGTTAATAAGGTTGGAACTTGTCAGTGTGAGAGTGTCACTTGTTCATTAAGTGATTAACTTAATGATAGTGTGAGTGATAATGGCAACCCCAAACTCAAAGATCCTCTTCAGACACCAACTGCAGAGGTTTTATGCCCATATGGAGACCTTGTGTATGTGTCTGCCTGAAACAGGAAAAGAGGATCTAACAATAAACTTGGCATCTCAGAAAGCAATTGCTGTACTTTTCTATCAGCTCTTTGCTCGCTATGATGCCTACAATTCTACTAATGGGTAGTGCCAACCCTTTACATCTTCTTCAGTATTTTATTAAAACTTCTATAAGTTGAAACTGAAATTAAGTTGTTAATCACAAAGTGTGCACTTTTTCATGCTATGTGTAGAAAGAATTATATATGTGAATTTTTGCTTTGTTATACCTATTTGCCTTTTAAACAACCTCAAGGATTCGAAGTTGAAATTTGACAGGTTAATAACCTAATGAAATTGCTTAAGTATTGTTATTTAACTTTGATTTGTTCTTTTAATGATAAGAAAAAGAGAAGGAATTAAAGAAACTCAAAGCTTTAGTAAAAGTGGAGTTCGAAGAAAATTGGCTTATGAGTTTGTAGTGTGGGTAGCCTATTTTGTTTCTAGCTCGGTTAGAATCAGTTAGTATTATTTATTTTGATTATTTCAAGATAGTTGAATGCTCCCAAACAGTGCAAAGAAGAATCCAAGGTGAGAAGCATATGATGAGAATCCAGAGATTTCTGTGGATCCAGAGACTTCTTTGGTTGAGAAGAAAAGGCTCTAATCAGATGGCCAAACAATACAGTCTGGCTGCTCTGGAAAAGACATAAGAGTGGAAGTTTACTTGGTGGATTATTATTAGATTGGTTGGAGTCATTCGTTTAGTGTAGTAAACTTTGCATTCTTTGTCTTTGTATATATTGATGGTAAGCAACAATCCAGGTTTTTTTATGGCAGATGCAAGCAACTCAAAGCTTCCATTTGACTCTGGTTGGATTTTGCAGGTTCTTTCTCCTCCAAGGGGCGCTCTCATGATAATGCTGCTTTAGTGCATCTCAGTATACAGAGGTTTGCTTCACTGCATAACAATGAGTAATTGGTTGCAATATTGCAGATTGCTTGAGTGAATACGTTATTGGGGTATTTAAAGGCAGCTTTGGTAGGGCCACAGATTCCTGCATGGCATGTGACATTGGAAGATGAGGAAATGAGCGTATTTGGTGTATGTAATGACCACTGTATAGTTGCTAGAAATGAGGAATTGGCTCTAGTAGAAGCTACACAGAAAGTATTATCGGAAGAAGTTTGAGATGTGTCAAGTATGTACTTGACACTTGGTTCTCTTCTCTTCTCTTTCCATTATCTATTTTGGGATGGCCAGATGATACAGATAATTTAATAACATTTCATTCAACATCTGTCCGTTATATGGGGCGTGAAATTGGGAGAGGGGGTGGGGTGTTTTTATGTACCATTTATGAAAAACTGGATTTATATTTCTCCCTAACTGTATACATCAATCCTATGATGGGTCTTTGCTTGCTAGTTGCTCGTTTTCTTCATTCTTTTCTCTGATCCCTTGATTGTATTCACATTTCAGGTTCTTGCACACTATAATTCGTAATGACATGGAAGCAAGTGTCAAAGTGTTTGGGAAATGATTGATCCTCTTGAGTTAATAAACAGAATGCCTCTTGAAGGTCTTACAAGAGGTTGGGGGAGGGAAATTTGGATCCTAACGAGCTGGCCACTACCAAAGCAGAGTAGGGGAAAGATTTTCTTAATAGAACTGCTTAATGTGGTGCTGATGCTCTTGTTTTGTTCTGATTTATTTCAACTCGCATGGAACTCTTAATTCCTTAACATTTCCCCTCAAGTGCAGCCATGCATCTCTCAACCAACATTGCTTGAGGGGCATCGAGCTCCTCCCACTTGACCCAGTAGGCGTTAGTGTCCTCTGTTGACCATAAATCAGGGGATAATGCCTTTCAATTGTAGCTGGATGCTCTTAGTGTTGTACTTGGCTATATCAAAATCTATGTTGTCATTAAATGAATATAAAATTTAGATGCTGGCAGACATGTGTATTCATGGTGGCAGTCTCAATTCTGTGACATTTTCGTGAAATCAACCTTTACTTTTGTGGCGATAATCTGGCATTTTCCTTTGATTGAAATCTTCAAGGATGATCTTTGTTTGGAAAATCGTTGTGTTTGCTTCATCCATCTATGCCATTTGCTAGCGCAGAACTTGGCAGCGCCTTCCTGGAGTAAAGAGCTATACAGGAATCAGTAATGACATGCCATACCCATAACTAGTGGAGGTTAGTTCAGCTTTCATTTGGCTAGAATTGTTCTGGCTTGGTTATCCTGGCAAGTGATAGTCCTAATTTCCGTTACAGAGCTGGACAAACAAAAGAGTGGAATATTAAATGGACCTTGTAGCCCACTGTAAGGTGTCCTGGATCACTTAGAGCAAGTTGTTTGCTCAGCAGAAAATGAAAGGTAAATTACATGATGTGGGTTTGCCTTTTTAATCTTCAAACAGGCTCAATTTTGTTGTACAGATGAGTCAGTGTCTTTTCTTCCTCTTCTTATATCTATGTCAACCTTTGATAGAAGGTTAATATACCAAGGGAGTGGCCAGAAGATCCTGGCAATGAATTAATTGATTTTTTCCAGTATATTTCAAGGACTTACAAGATTAAATTTGTATTCTAACAGGCAGCAGGTGAAGTTGAAGTAAATTGTGAATGCATCTGGTAAAACTTATCCAAAAAAGTAGGAAACTTCAAAACTGCAGATGAACGTCTGGAAGCCGAAGCAGAACATCAACAGTAGTAAGGAAACATCTTGAGTTTCTTAACTATGATAATTGGATGTCATTAATTGTCATTCTTTTTAATGATTGTTTCCTTCTAAACGACAATGATTTAGACTAATGATTTACCACTTCAGTAGTTAAGGGGCCATTGCAGTAGACACTTATCACACAAGAGTTTCTTAGTATCAGTTCTTAAAGATTCATTTAATTTTGTTTGTTATTCTCAAACAATTCTACAGTAGATATAAAAAATTTTGATCTTTTTGTAGAAAAATTTGTAAAGCCTGATAGAAAGAAAATTAATACTAAATCTACACTTCAAAACAGGATCTAGAATTGTTCCTCAGGAAGAAAATGAGCCTACTCTGCCCTCATGAGATGGGCTTAACTTACACAAAATGAAATAGCTATCTTCAATCCACTAAATTCATCCTCTTTTTCCCCTAGTTCAATCTAGAAATCTCTAATAAGTATAAATCACATTCAAGCTGTTAAACTCTCCCATTAGGGGACAAACATTATAATTGTCGTTAATGAAAATCAATCAATTTATCATAAGAAATTAAATATGTGGATTTAATTATCTATAACCTTTGTAGGTAAGATGACAAGTACTCAACTAACTATTTAGTATTGATTATAGCTTTGGTTTGCTTGTTAAGTTAATCTAGTACCATTAAATCTTGCATTTCTAGATAATCTAGGACCATTATTGTAATGGTATCTAATGTCTAATCAATATAATAGCTTCCAACTTGTTAACCCATTCAGTGCCACAAAAACACCTATTCTTTAGGGAGCATTTTTCTGCAATTATCTAATCACAATAAAAGATAAGTGTGGGCTCTATGTTATATTTTGGTGGATCCTACAAAATTATGAATTGTGATTAATATTAATTGTAGTGAAATCATGCTCGTGCTCATAACATTTCCAGATACTCCATTAGTATAGGAAATCTAAACTTATGTGGAGGGTAGAAAGAAACTGGTGTTGAAGGGACAAATATCATAACAAATAGTAAAGTAAACTGCACTTTGTGGCAATCTTGTATATCTCTTCTGGTTAAAATTTTGTTGCATGAGGAATTTTCCTTCTAATCATCATTGTTTGTAGAGGCTGAGTTTTTCTTATTTTGATGCATGTAGAGCTAGACTTTTTGGTTGCAATACTATAATTGCGACATGGATATGGCATCAAATCTCATATAATCAATTTGACTGCAAAGGCATAAACTACAGTACTGTCAATCTATAGCATCTAGCTTCACCGAAAGAAAGCTGCAAAAATTGTTTTTTCTCTCATCATTTTAGCTCCAACTTTGCAGCAAGAATGTTGTCCTCAAATTCCAAATTTGGAGAAAAGTCTGATAATGAAGGTCAACCCTTCATCACATATCACAATCCCATGGGACCAAAACCCTTTCATTCATGTGGCAATTTCCAGCCTTCTCATAATCTTGTGGGACACCAACTGCTGCAAGATAAGCATTTCTTGAACCGACAAATCTTTCAGAATGATCCGTTGATTGATCTAAGTTTTCCCGATTGATTCGAAAGCCTTGCATTGAGGAACAGTTGAGAAATTATTCATTTATTGAATTTGTACTTTGCTTGAATCCCACTAACACATTTTAGCTCTCCCTTCTCTTCAAAGGACACAGTTTTTATTTTTATTATCTCTGTTATTATGTGGTGTGCTTCTTTTGTCTGATAGACACAGTTTTTTATTTTTATTATATCTCTGTTATTATGTGGTGTGCTTCTTTTGTCTGATACTTATTACTTAACATGATGATTTCCTTTTGTCAATCTGGCATTGAAAATGACATAACTTTTGCTGCTCAATACAGGGGAGGAAACTCAACAATGTCAAGTGGGGAAAATACAGGCACTATTCATTATGTACATAGAAGAAAAAGACTAAACACCCACCAGCATATTCATTTATCAGAATTATAGTTGTAATTTGAGTTTTTCCTTTTTGGTAGTATGAACTAGATAGCAGCAAAGTCCAGGTTTTAGCTCTCTTCTGGTTTGAGTGTGACTGAAAAG
This sequence comes from Corchorus capsularis, assembly GCA_001974805.1. NCBI lineage: Eukaryota > Viridiplantae > Streptophyta > Magnoliopsida > Malvales > Malvaceae > Corchorus > Corchorus capsularis. Next base: position 43,438 of record AWWV01009011.1, read on the forward strand.
CTTGTTATCAAAGTTCCATTATGAAACTACTACTTAAACTTCTAGAGTTTCAAACTAGCAACTATCAAGTTCAATAGGGTCCCTATATATATATATAAACTACTACTCTATCTTTTTTTCTTTTTTCTTTTTGTTCAACTACTACTCTATCTTAATCTTAGGCCAACTCAACTTTCCATTGAGAGAAATTTGAGGTTTGCAATGAGATCAATTATTATTTGAAGGTTCATAACAACAACCAAACATAACCTAACTTAAATCATGAGATCACAAAATTTGTACGAATTATTCCTTTATTTTTTTTCCATGTCTCAAAGTCAAAGCTATTGATGAGAATTATAATTTTCCACATTGTTCATCAGTAAGAAATGAGAATAGAGAGGAAACTCTTTAAAAAGAATTACTATTAAATAATTAATGGGGTCACTTCACTTGGGGGAGAGATAGTGGTTTCTTACGACTGTAAGAAGGCTAGTTTGTGACACCCATTTGCCTTTCTTTTTCTTTATCTCTCTTAATTTCTCTACTCCTTTTTAAGCAGCAAAATGTAAACACTAAACAAAGAGAAGACGTAATTTAATTTGCTCTCATTGCTCTCTTATGTTCATGTTGACTCTCCCCAATTTTGCTAGTGTAAAAACACCTAATATATTATTGACCATTTTTGGCTCACTAGAGTCCAAGATAATTACTAGTACTAGTTTGTTTTGTTTTTTTTCTTTGCATTGTTTGACTTGATTAATTTGGGATCCCAACGTCCACCATTTGTCAAATTGAGTCAACGAATTGCTAACATTTTTTTTGGCCAGATGCTAACAATTTTTTGTTAGTATATACACAAATCATGCTTATAAAAATCGTTTTATTATCTCTTTTTGGTCCATAAGATGCCAATAAATTGGTTTTTAACCTTAGACTAGATTCACCATGTATATCATTCTCCAACAAAAGAATAAGATCTAATTAGGAAGCTGAGATAATAATCTTTTTATATAATGTGTATTTTCTTGCCTAATTTTTTTGTACAACATTTTCTTGCTTTTCTTTTTTTTTTCTCATCCACTATTCAGAGCTCTGTTCTAAGTAATCCGGATTCGATCTGTGTTGCGCACCTGGATTTGGTGGATGAGTTTACCAACGGAACGGGGTCCAATTAATTTAATTGAGACAAGATTGTTGTTTCTAATTAATCACAAAAAAAGGGTTTCAATTTAGTATAACTTTTATAGCGTTGGATTTAATTTCATTTACAAAATTTGATTGTCATTACCTATCTCAATCACAATGATTTATTAGCTAGGTCTTAGTGATGATCCTTAGGTCTAACTTGATAGATTGGTTAATTAGGAGCAAGAAAATTACATAAGTTCTTATCACTTTTTTTACTTAAAATAGTATGGTGACTAAAAATCAATGCATCATATTATAATCATTGCCAATTATCTAAATTTTAGTTTAGCATGGGTCTTGGAAAGATGGCTGAAATTGTTAGTAACTCATAATTTAAGAAAGTAAGTATTGGTGGGATAATATATGTAGGATCAATATATAAGAAACCAGAATAGTGAGTCAAAATGGATCAAAAAACATTGGCTTCTTCGAAGATAAAGTGGGATTTGCTCGTGATTAGCTAGATGCCTAGATCATATACAATTATTCATGGCGGCGAGTCTCAAAATCGATCGATGCATGTGGGGTGGTTTGGAAAAGACTTGGAGAACAACTATTTTGGGGGGCCTATGGCTATATCTATTAGTGTCTATATATATAAGAAAACCCAAAAAGATTTTTTTTTTGAAGGCCAAATACCTAAAGAAAAGAAAATGATCATTTTGGCATCAAATAAAAAAAAGGTGATTGGGAATTTGAATTTGGATTGAAGGTTGTAGGTGGAGAAGAGAAGCACAACTTGTTACAATAGTACAACAAGGGGCAAAGACTAGTCAAATATTCCCCTTCCAATCTTTCATTTCATAATCTTAAAGACTTTTCACAAGTCTCTTGGTGTGGTTGATCGGTTACTATATTGGATCCTGATTAATCTGAAGTTGAGCTACGTCAGACCCCAAACAAATAGAAACCTTCCCAACACCTATCTCCATTCATTAAAATCAAACTTAAGACGTTACCTAATGTATTAATTCCTTTCCACTCGACCTAACCGTTGTTGGTTCAAATGCATTTCAAACCATTCTCTCCTGTCCCTTTGTAAAGAGGGATAAATATTATAGGAACGATTGATTTGCCCTTTTAGCATCGAATGAGATTACATTTCGCTTTCAAATACCCTTTCATCAAGACAAACTAGTCCAATAATTAGCCTTGATATTTTAAATTGCTGTAAACATCAAAGCATCGTAAAGTAGTAAATATATTCCTTGACTTGCTTCATATCAAATTTAGTACTACAATTCCCTTGCTTTGCCTTTATCTTGTTATTGTAATTTGGCCTTTTGTGGCCGAAAAAGAGTTTCCTTGAATGGCTAAAGTTAATCTTTCTACTATCAATAACATAGGTTTTAAAAGGCTTATCACAATTGCTATATGTTGATAGAATGTAAGATTCTTATCGATTTTAATAGATTTATACTATAATTCTTCGGAATACAAATTCTCTGTCCTCGTTTTCGGCCATGTTTGGATTCATTCCGTTTATTAATTATGGTAAAACAAGTTTTTCCGAATTCAGTTTAGTAAACGCTATCTTTGAATATATGTAATCTAATTAACATATGCTTTTGACCATTTTTCTTTTTGGCATTCAAACCATTTTTCTAAAAATAGATTTCGTTTTCTCTTTTATAGATTTCATAATTCTATATTGTTTCTTTATGCTTATCTATTGATTCTCCCGTTGCGTGGGAGGACTCTTGATTCAATCACTCTCACCAACTCTTCGTTATATCTATTGGAAAAACTATATATAATTATATTTATACCCTACACATATATATATGTCTCCATGGGAAGACATATATAAATTATTAAATGGGTAATTTTCTGCTTACTTCTTTGTTAATAATGGAAATGAAAAGATAATTGACTAGAATTTAGTAAAACAATTGCACCCATATATACTCTTTTAAGAATCTGCTCAATATACAGTTAGCAATTGCGTTGTTCTTTCTAAGATGTTCATGTCATTTTCTAAGCAGTAAAATGAAAATGAAAGTCTATATTTGATCACTTTCTTTTGGCCTTGTACTTCTATATGGAAGCGAATAAGTTCATTTGATCAGAACAGATCAATTTGAAAGCAATTGCTATGATAACAACAACATTAAAATTGATGTCAATTACCAGAAAAAAAGGCTATCAATATTGGCGCCTTTTTCCAAAGAGACTTGTCCCATTAGTAAAATTCCATATTAGATACAAAACTAAGCTAATAAAGCTCTAACAATAACATAGACTACTACATGATGTCAATTACCAGAAATATAAGGTAAATACATAAGATTTGCCATAGCTTCTTGCAGCCATTCATCATCATCTTGCTTGATCTGCAAACCATTTAAATTGAGCAAAAAACATATAAATATATTGCATCAAATTAATTGAAAACTTAATTTCATCAAAGAAATTAAATGATAAGTTATTTATAAGTGTACCTGGACTGAATCCCAACAACACTTGTCATCATTTGGTGAATTGTCATCTTCCTTTTTCATCACCATTTCTTCTTCAGACAGTTCAGTGTTCCTTGCAAATCTTCCTCGGACTCTGACCCTTCTGTCTGCTAAGGTTTTCCGACAAGCATACTGTTTTATAACCAAAAATCAAAACTGAAGTTAATAATGCACATTCCTTTCTTGTATATAACAATCTTGATTCTTGAGAGAGAGAAGAAGAGAAAAAAGAATATTAATTAGAGACCTTAATAGTCTTGTTAAAGTTCCTTTGATTTCTCTTCTTCAAGTATCTAAGAATTCTGTCTTTCCTTTCTTCCACTGAATACCTTCCCACCTTTAAATTGCTGTCTTCCATAGCTGGCTGCATTCGATTGCCTTGAATTCCCTGTTTTTAAACAATTAATATAAACAAATTTAATCAAGTACCCAAAACAGTCGTAAAATGAAAAGCTTATAGTATTTTCTAGAGATTAGAATTATTCAATTTCTGGTAACTAAGTAGAAAGTATTAATTTCATCATATTTGAAATCAGTGCTGTTAAAAATCTCATGAAATTACAGAAAAACATGCAAAATTATAATGCAGTAAGAGAGGAAATTGAAAATGAATTCATACCCAATTTTCAGGCAGAGTTGGATCAACTGGTAATTTGAAATCCTGACGAACAAATCCACTGCATTCATCTCCAAACTCACAAACGTCTTGATATCTACCGCCAAAGTTTTGGAAGGTTCCAATGCCACAGAACCCTGCAACGTTGTTGTTATCAGGCGCCAATGACGGGACAGCCATGTCTGACGAAATCCCAATAAACTCCGGGAACAATGCTGCCGGAACATTACAATCTTGTTGGAAAACATCGAGTCCGGCGTTGTCTAAAAACATCGGAAAATTGATTTCTTGATCACCCCATGTTGAACAAGGATTAATTAATGCAGTTGCACCAGCAGAAGAAGTGATATTATAGTTTTCTTGGGAAATTAGCAATGGATTTGGAAACTGATGAGAAAGATCGTTATTGGAGAATGAATAATTGGAGTACAACTGAGGAATAGAAGCCATGTTTGACAACTTAATAAGAACACACGAAAGAAAAAAGGAGAGAAAAGGTTGAATTGAAATGGGGAATTGTTAAATTTTGTTTTGAGTGGCTTTAAGGCTTTGTGTGTATATATATATAGCAATGGTGAAAGTGCACTGTTTTTGTTGCAAGTTGTTGCGGCTGTTCACTCAAATTGATAAAATTAGCAACAACTCAAAGCAAACAATTGTTGAGATAATAACTACTTGACTCTTAACTCAAAGTGAAGGCTTTAGTTTGTGTTTTTTTTTTGTTTTTTTTTTTTTGCTCCAACTATTTTTGAAGCTGTAAACGCGTAAATACAACAAATTGACCCGGAAGTAGTTTCATGGGTTTGATGCTTTTTGTTTCTTTTTTTTTTTTTTGTCCTTATCATTATTTCTGAACATAATATTTTGGATGTATATAAATATTATCGAATACTTTTTATATATAGTAGTTTTTAGTCACTTAACTTTTTAACTTACTTAAGTTTTTAACTTTATGTGAGTGTATGTTTTGGTCAATCAACCCTTAATCTGGTTATGTGACACTTCCATATCATCCATCATGTCACGTGGCATGATGATATGACAGAGCATATCATCTAAGATATCACTTGACATGATAACATGACATGAAAATGTCATCAAACATGCCATGTGTGACATTGTCAAATTATCATTTTACGTGATTGAGTGACCAAAATATTCAATATTACAAATATAAGTGACCAAAACGTTACTTTTATAGTTGGGTGGATCCAAAACAGAAATTCTCCTAAAATTAAGTGACCATGTATGTAACTTACACGAAAGAATTAAGTAGATCACTTTCCTCACATCATTTGCGGTCTCAATCAATAATCAATATCTTGTCAACTTAGAAATTATGATACAATTACTAAACCTTTACCACAATCATGTTCTAAATTTCATGCTATATCTCATAAATCTGACTTTTTGGAAGTTGAGATTAAACTTGAGGCTAAATTTATGACTAAATTATCGGTTGTTATTTTGAATTGGCATATAATAATAATGCTATAAGATGAGAGTCGTTTACTTAATAGCTTTCTATAACTCGTAAATTATATCAAGGAAATTATACAATGTAGTGTTAGTAGAGTTTAGCAGAATACACATATAAAGGTTTAAGGGTTGATATGTGTCTTTTAAGAAATAGATTTTAATTTTAAACACAAAATTAATTAAGAAATCTTCTTATACCCATTTGTGGAGTCTAAACTTTATACTGATATTGTATTATATGATCATTCTTATATCAATACATGTTTTCTTTTGTAATATATAGCAACACTCGGTTAATATATATTCCTTCTTATTTTTGGTTATATGAGAGACTCAATTGATAGATTCCCCATGTGATGACTGAATTAACTCAATTTCTCTCCCTCTTTAAAATAGTACTATTTGCAAATTGCATGTATTATTCTGTTAACGTTGTTTGAGCTTTTTATGCATGCATAATAATGAGATATATAGAGACTGAATTGTCCACTCTCAAGTGAATTAGGTTTTATTAGTTTAGAAACAAGAATCATTTCTAACACTTTTTATTAGTTTCGTATACCAAACATTTTGAACCTTTCGAGTGCATATATATATACACTTATAACTCTAACTTTCATGCATCATTTTATTTCTCTGCATCAAAACCTTTTTTCTTTCCTTATAGAACAAGCTATTTGATTATCCAAAAACAAAGATTTATTTTGTGGGAGGGGGAATTTGAAGATATATAAGAAGGGAAAAGTGAGTTTTAATGTTGATGATCAAAGTTAAAGGTATAGGGATAGGGGACCCAAATAAAGGTAAATAAATAAAAGGAGAAGGCATGAGATTACTATTCCTTATACTGTTAAAGCTGTACACCACAAAATAGTACTAAAGCTCTACCCCTATTAATATAGCCTCAGAATCTAACACATGGTTTGTAAGATTTTGCTTTCAAATTTAAGTACATCAAAATATCCCCCTAGCTCCTCCCAACTTCTCTCTCTTGTCTAGTTGTTCTTAATATTTCTTCAGCTTTTAAACCTTTTATAGCCATAACCCATGAAGTAAATTGTCATATATATGTCTTCTCAAAATCTAAATACAGTAAATTTTACATTCTTTTTTGTTGGTATATGGAATGAACTGTTGATGAGTACCAATTGGGTCTTTTTATAGAAGAAAAGAAAAAAAAATTTATGTACAAGAAGATCAAGATTCCTCAAACAATGTCTTATGAGTTGCTTTTGACATGACTATATTGTTTTTGGATGGAACATGTTCTGTTTGATCATTTCATCGATCGATCAGTACGTACACATTTTGAGAAAGAAGGTTCCCATATTGAGTTTCATGTGCTTGAATTATAGCTCTCTATAATAACTTTTAAATTCTTTTGTTGCTTTCTTCATTTCATGTAATTTGTCCATAAATTGCTTGTCCCCAAGTTGGTCATAACAAATAAAAGAAAAAAGGGTTGGAAATAAAAAGGTAAAAGGCAAAGATATATTAAGTAAGTATAATTAATCTTATTCGAGTAAATCTGGTATTTGTCTAAACATGCCTTTTTTTGGTAAAAACAAGAAAGTTAAAAATTAAATTACATTAAACCCCAAGGAAAGCCACATCCCAGCTATCAGCTTGAAAAGCATCTAAGACTTGTTGAGGCGGTTCTCGGTAAACTTCATAATCCACACATCCCATCCTGACCATGAGGGTGATCGTAATTAGTTAAAAACTTTATAAACATGTCATGACCATATGTTCATACAAGAAAAATTAACAAGCATATGTAGAAATGGATCTACTTAATAGGATAAATTTCTATATCTATTCATTTCATTTTAATTATCCTTACTTTATCTAGATGTATATAAAAAAAATATGTGAACTTCTTCTCTATCTTGTTATTTCAACTATTACTCCCTTTTTACCAAAAGGCTAGGGGAGGGAATATAATAAAAAATTTCTTCTCCTTTTTCCTTCCATGCACCTTTTTTGTTCCCTCCTATCCAATTAAGGTAGCATAAGTTTCAGGTTCTAAAAAGAAGAAGCAACATTAGTAGTTGAGTCTTGTATATCCATTATTGTAGCAGGGGAGAAAATGTTCTGCTACATTTTATATATTTCTTATAGCCTGAGATGTCACTTTCACCCTCTAATCTATTATCTATTTTGAAAATGATAAATACGATTAAACAAAAAAAGGAATGTTTTTTTTGGTGAAAGATAAAAAAAAAATTGCAGCAATGATATTAATCATCAATCATCATTATCTTAAACTATGGTTACCCTGTCAAAAAGGACCAACAAGAGCTGGAGAATTTTCGGCAGGCTCCTATTGTTGATGATACCTTTTTTTTGTAGAAACCTGAAAATGTATTAAATTTATATAATTACTATATCCTTAGATATTTAGAATTGAAGGGTTATTCTATATATATGTTTATGACTTTTGCTTTTTTGAACTTTATTCTGTAACCCTTTCTTATGAATTTGAAAGGTATCTGGTTCAACGTGATTTATTGGAAAAAGGTATTAGAGTATATATGTTTATTATCTACAACTTGATTCTTCCCTTCCCACTATCTTGTTTTTCTATTAAACCATAATTTGCATATATCTTTGACCTCATTTTCTTAGCAATTCAACCTAGAGTGCTAATTTAAGGTATAATTATTTATGTAGATACCTACAATTAAATTCCACAATGATTTAATCCTCTCTCTACCTGAGATGGCTAAAGGTTGGAATTTACCTGAGTTAGGTATCGAGTTCAAGTTTCTCCATTCCACTATGTAGATCTTTGTGTATTAAAATTTAGATGAAAACACTCTATGTTATATTTTAGTATATTTTTAGAACACGTGGCACTTCTCGATTTGTCATGATATTTAACCTACCAATATATATATGGAGTGATAATTGTTCTTGAGCAATTGGGGTATTCTAGTTGTAGATTAAAACGATGCCTCTGACAAGAAAATTATATAGGGCAGGCTATATTTGCCTGGCAAAGGGAGAATTTAGAGAAAGATAGGCAAAGGAAGATGTACGTATCAGGTGCCTGCCTCTCATAACCCTTTCCCCTTTCCATATTCCAATCCAATCAACCATCTCATATAGTTATATAGCAGCCAAAATTTGGGATACATTTTCTCCCCCCACTTGCTTTCCAATATTTCACCTGATAACATTTAAGGTTAAATGTTCAAATTGGTCCCTCGCGTTGACAAAAATGCTCAAATAAGGGCCTAACTTTCTAATTTGGTTAATCAAGTCTCAGATGTTGTAAAATCGGCTCAAATCAGTTTCTTTAGGGTTATGTATTTACATCCTCAAAATCACACAAAAATTGGCTATAATTAATAATTAATCTTCTTCTTTTTCCTTTTTTATTTTTTTTTTTAATTTTGGGGTATTAATTTAATTTAATTATAAGTTGTATCCCAAGTGGTATCTGGTCCAACAGAGTCATGTTGGTGCATGTTGCTCAGGGTGAATCTTAGCTGATTTTCTTAGCATAAGATCACTACAGCACTTTTATTATTTCTTTATATCTCTTTAGTGTAATATTTTTATACTTTTTTCAATTTCTTTTAACACTTTAGAAAGTATTCGGGTTCTGAATTCTAATTATATAGTACACAATTCTTTTGTTTTTCATAGCAAACTTGAGAGATTCGTTGTTCAAAGATTTGTCATGCTTTTCTTCTACAATGTTACCTTCTCTTTATTTCAATCAGGTTACCTTTGCCTCCTCTCCCTTAGCTTTGCTAGCTAGTCTTCATGAAGAAAAAGATTTGTTCAAACTAGAAAGGCGACAAAATATTTTTTCAAACCCAACAATTTGCTTATTATAACAATAAATTAGAAACAAATTCTTTTTTGGCCGGGGGAAAAAAAGAAAACAAATTAAGATGACATATTAGTTAATTTTAATAGCTTAATTTCATCACACAAAGTTAAAAGTATTTTTAAAGCTATGCAAAATTTTGCTATAGATTCTACATGGGTATTTCATATAGCTTCTTTATTTTCGTTTTAACCCAATCGAAAATTATAGGTTTTAAAAAAGAAAACCCTACGCTCCAAAATTTTCGGATCTTGATTAACCCTACCTAGTTTTTGGCTGTGGCGGTGCTATGGAGGAGGATACGGAGGGCGAGCCGTCGTTGAAAGGGGAAGGGAGTGGAGTTAAGAGAAGTCGAACTGCAATGGAACAGGAGGATTTAGGAGGAGATTTTCCCCCTCTCTCGGGAGCAGCTAGGCCGAACAACCATGGTCCATCATATCGCGATAAGCTTCTCAATACCGGTTTGGAGGAGGCCGTCGATGATTTGATGGAGGATGGAGAGGCATCGGACTCGGACTATGAGTCGGAGGATGATAATATTGATGATAGTATTGATGGCCCTTGTGTTTGGCTATCGAAGGAAGACAAGAAACGCATTAGGCAGCCTTGGAAGAAATCGGTGATCATCAAATTGCTCGGGAGAACAATAAGCTATACGTATCTCTGCAATCGGCTTAAGACTTTGTGGTCTTTGAAGGGTGATTATAAGGTTATCGACCTTGACCATGGTTTCTACTGTGTTCGCTTTTACTCTATCAAGGGATTATGAGTTGTCTTCAATGGAGGTCCATGGTTGATTGCTGATCATTATCTGACAGTTCGAAGGTGGTCTCCATATTTTCGGTCTCATGAGGCTACAATTGACAAGGTTACAGCATGGATTCGGTTTCCGTCAATGCCGATTGAATTTTATGATCGGAAAACTTTGAAAAGCATGGCTGAGAAAATAGGAAGATTTGTGAATGTGGATAAAACTACCACTGAAGCTTCTCGTGGGAAATTTGCCAGACTGAGTGTCGAGATTGACCTTTCCAAACCACTTGTTCCTCATATTTATATTGGAAGCCGATGGCAAAGAGTGGAATATGAAGGCTTGAGGATGTTATGTTTTTCCTGTGGAAGGTTCGGCCATGATGCTGACGGGTGCAAGGCCAAGCAACAGGAGGAAGAGGCAGTGGCTGATCCCAACGGTGGTGTTCAATCTTCACACACCCAAGTCGCTGTACAGGAGGGTGTAGAAAAAGCTGGCTTCGGTCCTTGGATGGTAGTTAAGAAGCCTCCGAGAAAGGCACCTACGAATCGGCAATCCAATGATAAAGATAAACCGGTAGCTGTAGCTCCAAGTCCATCCCAGGTCGGTTCTCAATTCGCTGTCTTGAATGATATGGATGATACCCAGGATTCCGATGAGATTGTACCGAATACGGTTGCATCCGGTAAGGCGGTTCTTGTCCATAAGAATGGTGATGGTGGGCCGATGCAAAGGGATAGCAGGAAGCAACTTCAACAGAGCCTTCAAACGGTTGCATAGCTTGCGAACAAGGGTGGTGTGGTGGGTTCATCTTCATCGGGTGTTAAGTCTAAATCTGGGCCGAAAATTGCTGCTTCAGATGGTGTGAATAAGAGCCTTAATGTGCCCCCCATAGATAAAACCATTGATCTGAAACAAGCTGCGACAGTGAGAACGCAGAATAGGGAGCCGATTGTGATGAATGATGAGGACACTCCTTCTATAGTGGAACCGACCCAATCCCAAATTAATTCATGTATCAACTTAGACCAAGATGATGACATGATTGGAATTGGTGTCAATGGTGCAGCAAGAGAAAAAGGTCTCTCCTCGGATGAGGATTTTATGAATATTGAGGCGCCTTTACAGGGGTTAGAGGACGATGGCAAGTCCATGAACTCCTCTTGATTTATTGCTACCTTTTTTCTATTTTTATGTTACTTAACATAATTAGCTAGAATGTGAGGGGCGCTGCTTCTCGACATAGTATCCGTAATATTAGGAATTTAATTTCGTTGCATCGCCTGCATGCTTTAATCATTTTGGAGCCTCGGATTTCAGGTGACAAGGCGGACAAAGTCTGCAGGCAACTTGGTTTTTCTAATTTCTTTAGAGTAGAAGCAGAAGGTTTTTCTGGTGGCATTTGGCTCTTATGGAATCCTTTATTTGTTCAGATTGAAGTTCTAGCTTACTCTGATCAGTTTATTCATGCTTTGGTTTCGGGTCCTGGTACTTTTGATTGGCTTTTAACAGCGGTGTATGGTAGTCCGGATGCAGCGGAACGGAACGATTTATGGCATTCTTTGACTGAAACAAGCCGATTACATCACCTTCCTTGGCTACTCATGGGTGATTTTAATCAGGTTGCTTCAGCTGATGAGAAACATGGTAAGAGGGGAATTAATCTGAGTAATTGTCGTAGGATGTTGAATTGTTTTAAAGAATGTAATTTGGTTGATTTAGATGCTTCTGGCCCGAAATTTACTTGGTGGAATAAAAGTGGAGGGGCGAATTTCATCAAGCCTAGGTTGGATAGAGCAGTAGCTAATGATGTTTGGCTTGATTTGGTCAAGAACTTCACGGTAACTATTCTTCCGCGTACAAGTTCTGATCATCATCCTATTTGTTTGAAGTGTTCGGATGGTAGGCCTTTAAATTCGCCAGTATCGTTTCGCTTTGAAAATGCTTGGATGACACATGATAGTTTTCTAGACTGTGTGAAAGCGAGTTTATCTACTCCCAGTACTTCCTTGTTTAATTCACTACAGACACTAGCACAAGATCTAAAGAATTGGAGTATGATTTGTTTCGGTGATATTTATAAACGGAAGAGGCGAGTTTTAGCTCGCCTAAATGGCATCCAAAAGAAGCTAGATTCAGGGCCGAATGACTATTTACTGCAGCTTGAAATTGTGCTTATTGAAGAATATAATTTGATCTGCTTTCAAGAAGAAACTTTATTGAAGCAGAAAAGTCGGATGGATTGGATCAAGTTTGGGGATTGTAATTCCAAATTCTTCCATGCTGCTATTAAGAAGGGCAATGCTAAGAAGGTAATTACTACTTTAAAATCGGATGATGGTTCTTGGTGCTCCGATCCTGATAACCTCAAGCAACTGGTGGTTAATTATTATCGTGAGCTGTATTCGGAGAATGATGTCGGTGTGAAGGTCAGCTTGCCGTCTTTGTGTGAGGGTTGGAAGTTGAATCATGATGAGAAGTTGCTCTTGGATGTGGAAGTTACGGTGGAGGAGGTTAAATCAGCTCTTTTTGGGATGTATCCGAATAAAAGCCCAGGCATTAACGGCTTTCCTGCTGGTTTCTTTCAGAAGGCTTGGAACGTTACAGGGGACAATTTGGTTACTATGGTCAAAACTGCGTTTTGTACTGGTGAAATTGACACTTTTCTTAACCGAACTCTTATTGTGTTGATACCGAAAGTTGAAAGCCCTGAAAAGATCTCACAATTTCGTCCTATCAGTCTTTGCACTGTTCCTTTGAAAGTTGTTACGAAGCTTATGGTGGATAGGATTCGGCCTTTGCTTTAAAGATTAGTTAGGAAAACTCAATCCAGCTTTGTTCCAGGACGTAATACTTCGGATAACATTATCGTAGTTCAGGAGGCGTTGCATACAATGCGGAAAATGAAGAGAAAAAAGGGTGCTGTGGCAATTAAAATTGATCTAGAAAAGGCATATGACAGAATCAGATGGCCTTTTTTACGAGAGGTCCTAGAGGAGATTGAGTTCCCTCCTTCCTGGGTCAATTTGATCATGAATATTGTTTCTTCTAATCAATTTTTCCATTATATGGAACCGAGAAAGGCTATCGTTCTTTTCACCATCTAGAGGCATAAGACAAGGAGATCCCCTCTCTCCGTATCTATTTGTTCTATGTTTGGAGAAGCTTGGTCATTTGATTGATGAGGCAGTACAGCAAACTCGTTGGAAGCCTTTGCCGATTACTAATAAGGGTCCTTTCCTTTCTCATGTTTGTTTTGCAGATGATCTGGTCCTTTTTGGAGAGGCATCCACTGAACAACTTGATGTGATGATGGGTGTTTTACATTCGTTCTGTGAGGCTTCGGGTGAGAAGATTAGTTTGGCCAAGTCGAGGATCCTGGTCTCTTCAAATATTGAACATGGCAGAGCTTCGTATTTGAGCAACTACTGTGGCATTCCTTTGACAGTTGATTTTGGCAAATATCTTGGTGCGCCGATGATTCAGGGTAGAGTAACTAAAGCTACTTATAATGCACTTATTAGCAGGGCTCAATCCAGGATCTTATCTTGGGGTAATCAATTCCTTTCCATGGCTGGACGTATCACTTTAATTCAATCATTATTAGGTGCGCTTCCATCTTATTTGATGCAGACAACTTATCTTCCTGATCATACTATGAATGAACTTGAGAAATTAACAAGACGTTTCATATGGGGGGAAGATGTGGGTAATAGAAAATTTCATACTGTTGCCTGGGAGAATATTTGTTTGCCCAAAGAGCAATGCGGTTTGGGAGTGAGAGACTTAAGGAAGGCTAATTTAGCTTTCTTGGCTAAATTAGGTTGGCAAATCATTACTGGCAAGGATTGTCTTTGGGTTGATATTATTAAACAGAAATATTTGCGTAAGGATGAATTCTTGTCTGTGAGTTGCAAATCCACTGTTTCATTTACGTGGAGGAGCATTATGAAGGGCAGAGATGTGTTGTTGAAAGGCTTGGGAATAAATATTAGTAATGGCCATGCTACACGTTTTTGGCTAGACAACTGGATGCCAGAAAGCCCTTTATTACGGTATGCTATGCGGCCTATATCTGAAGCTGAAGTTGATCTTTCTGTTGCATCTTATTGTGATGAGTTTGGAGGATGGCACTGGGATGCTTTATCTGAGGTTCTTCCTCCCGATATTGTGCTTAGAATTTCGGCTATTTGGATCAATACTAGTGACGAAAGGGAGGATTCATGGTGCTGGAAGTTGGAGGGTGATGGTTCTTTTTCAACAAGTTCAGCCTACAGGATTCAACTATCCCCTAATCCACCTTCTTCTTTACCTTGGCATAAGGTATGGTCACTCTCTTGTCCTAACAAAATTAAAGTGTTCTTATGGCGAGCTCTACATAGTTCTCTTCCTACAGCTTCTTTTCTGCATCGGAGACATGTTGCCTCTCATTCTATTTGCTTTCGTTGCTCGCATATGGATGAAACTTTGTTGCATGTTTTACGTGACTGTCCTGTTTCCAAAGGTGTCTGATTAATGTTGAATCCTGCTTTAGCTAATGGGAATTTCTTTTCCCTGGATGAAAAGGATTGGCTTCTTCTTAACTGTTCTAGTCCTATTCGACTATTTGATATGGATTGGGGAAATATTTTTCTGTATGGTGTTTGGTTTATATGGTACTGGCGGAACTGCACCTTGCATGATGGTGATTTTGTGTGACCTGTAAATTGTGATCAGCATATTTTATCTAGAGCCAAGGAAGCTAGTGATGTTTTAAGATGTTTCAGCTTGAAATTGAAACATGAGTTGTTAATTTCATGGCAAAGGCCTGCTGCATCTTTTGTTAAGGTGAATGTGGATGGTAGTGCTAAAGGGAATCCGGGCCTTTCTGCAGCAGGTGGTTTGATTCGGGATATGCAAGCAAACTGGATTTGTGGGTTCACCTACAGAGTTGGGATTTCTTCCAGTCTGGTGGCGGAATTATGGGCAATTTATCATGGTCTCTCTTTATGCTGGGAACGTGGATTTCGTAATGTTGAATTGGAATCAGATTCACTTCTTGCTGTGTCTAGAATCAAGGGTGTTGCTTCTGATTATAGTCCTCATCATCGTTTGTTGGATGCCATTAATGAATTGTTGAACCGTAACTGGACTTGCAGGATTAAACATATCTATAGAGAGGCAAATATGTGTGTAGACTGGTTAGCCACTCACCATGACGATTCGCAACCGGGACTTCATGTTCTTGACTCTCCACCTCCAAGACTTTTCTCAGTTCTCTCAACTGATGCCATGGGTTTAGTTTGGCCAAGAGCCATATAATGTAATTTGTTTTTTTTCCTTCATATAAAAAAAAAAATTATAGGTTTACATATTATGCGGTACTCAAACTCTGATTTCAAAGTCAAATTACATCAGTTCTAAATATGATAAGCTCTCTGGACGCTTATTTTTCATTCGCAAGATTTAAATATGAGACTTTACATTAGTGACATTGATGTCGACCCACTAAACAATGGTACAAAGAAGTTAATAAAAGTGAAATAATTTTTTTTCTTTTCTTGAATTCACATGTGTTGTAAGTATGCAAATGCATGTGAGCATGCACGCCTCTTTTTTGGCGAAAGTGCATAGAGAAAACAAAGCAAAGCAATGAGAGGGGGGGCACACCAGAAGAATCCCCAAGCTTTGCTTTTTATATGGCATAGTACACAAAAATGTAGGAAACCAGATGCCAATCATAGTCATTAAGATATGTAATTAAACATGAATATATGCAAGTTCACAACCAGACATACAAACATTTGTAAGAATCTCTCAAGATTTTGCCATATCATATCCAGAGACTTAAATAGTAACTTTGAAACAAAAATCCCATTTTGATTTCCTACTTTTTTTTAAGCTCATTTTGGATATGGGATTTGAATACATCACTAACACCCACAAAAATTTATTTTCAAAGTTGTTTCCTTATTCCAAATAAATGGTAAACAGATTTCTTGATCAGAGATTGCAACATTGTAATGTAGATCAAATCTTTTCAAGAGCAAATAAATCGAGTCTAATTATTGCAGCCATATAGAAAGCAAGTAGTCCAAGAGAGTTTCTGTACTCAGCTGAAATTCCCTTGGGCATTACTCGAGTAATTTTTGAACTAAAATGTCTGAAATACTATAAGCAACTTGTCTCTTACAGCATCTGATTCATGTCAAAAACTCAAAAACAGCCATTCATTTGAACGTCAAAAGCTTAGTTTCGACAAGACATCAGTTTTCTCCCTCCATCAATATACAAGTATCTGCAAATCTTAATTTCCATGTCAACTCGCTCTGAGCTTTTCACTCAAGTGGTACGAGTCGACAGAGATGAAACATAAAACCTAGATTCAAGCTGTAAGTCTCTTTATACCTATAAAAATTGTAAATTCCTACATGCACAAAAACCCAGGGAGAAAATATTTAGCAAATTTATGTCATGCCGCATTTCTCTGTAAACAAAAGATTGGATATGAAAAGAGAAAGCATTTAAAGACAATTCCCTCATTATATGTATGTTGATGTCAAAATCTTGCGATTGCAATACTAATGCTTTTTAGACAGCAGATGAAGGATTGCAAAAGCGGAACGATTATTTACACAGCATTCCCACATGTATGGATTACAAATTGAGCCAAAAACACCCTACACTACAATTTGCTTAAAGAGATGCCGAATTGAATCGATATTGATTTCATATTGGCAAATCTTCTGCTATTGATAAACACCATCAGCTCAAAGCAAACAAGAACAAGTTTGACAACTGACCTGCCAAATAGCATACTTCATCATTTCCCCTGGATCAAAAAACATTACCTAGAATTAGTCAAAATTTGACCCATATAAAAATTGGGATGGGGTCTCAAAACAAGACATTTTCAGATATGATATAAATCCATAACCTACATTGAAGTGAAAAATGCTAGGTTCATTTAAGATTTAACCAGAGCTCAGCTGGAGAGATTAAGCTAGCTAATAAAATACCAAACAAAATTAACTTAAATTTGCATTTAGAGCAAATCAATTTATATATCTAAATTGATAAAGCTCAAAACAGATAAATATATATATACAAACGCAAGAAAACAGAGGAAAAAGGGTGAGGATTTGCAGTCACCCTTTTAAAAGATTAAAACCCCAATCTGATAACATGAGAGAAACTGATAGGCTAGGCTCAAACTCGTCATCCACAGCAGAAAGAGACAAACTTTATGGTAGTTTCATGAATATATATGAAACAAGCTCCTTAACATCCACTTTGAATTCACTCATTTCACTCAATCAAAGTACCGACATAACTAAATTTGCAAATCAAAAGCTTCAACAACTATGCTGGTTCACTTCCACCAAACTTCTAAAATTCTATAACCACATAGCATGTCAATTTTTTTACTAATTGTCAAGCGGATATTAGAGTTTATTTTGAATGTTCTTGCTAATAAGAGAATCCTTTAGGTATCTCTTAATGCTGGATGAAAAAGCCTTATTGCTAGCAACATACACGGCACACGCTTAACAGGCTGTCTCTGGAACACATGCCATAGATTAGAGAGAGAGAGAGAAGCAAGGTCTTCAGATATATAGAAGGCCTTCATTATCTAATTCAAATTACCAAAGAGTGGTGCTACAGAACTAAAAAGAAAAAGACTTTAATTCCTTTTATCCTTGTCCAGGAAAATCTTTCATAGTCTTGTTCCAAAAGAGACCTTATGAATTTGGTAAAATGAAATCCTTTTCCAAATTTCGTTGCAGCATGCAATTATATCCATAAACTTGAGCAAAAGGTTATCTATAAGCATGGGAAACTATGGAGACTATAGATTCCCTAAGATAACAGGTATAAGATGTGGTATATAGGTTATTGCCAATGCTTCAGATCCGGAACATGTGGTGGACAGCATATGGACAAAGTTAATAATATGAAAACACACAGAGGTGACAAGAGCTCGACATACCAGTAATCATAAATCATCTCAAGAAGAGAAAATCTACAATCTAGTGAATGTTGCGGGTTAGCAATCCTTGAAATGATAAAAACAGATCTTTGTTATCCGTCCCAAAAATTTCTTCCGCCTTCCTTAAAGTTTCCTGAAAAGAAATAAGCAATTAAATTAGCTCTGAAAGTAGAGAAGGTTCAAACACATTACTATAAATTTCCTTATGTAGAAGTCTTTGATGTACAGAATAACTCCTTACCTCTCGTGTTTGCTTCTGAGCATTTAGTTCCTTAATGTTAGCCAAAAATGCACTGAACTGTTCATATGAAAGGCGACTCCTGGATTACAAATATTTCAGATCAATTTGTGTCATGAATAGCCAACAGCTTTAACTATAAAATAAGTAATAATTGAATATACTGCTGCACCTTTCATAAATACAAACACATGCACACCCACTATGCGGGTGAAAGAAAACTAACTGACACTGAAGAAATTATTTTCTATACCAGGAAAATGAATTTACTAGATAGATAATGTATAATTTTTCTAAAATACAAGTGCGATTTTCAATAAAAAATAATATATATATATATATATATATATATATAATAAAAGAACAAAAGAAAAGAATATGACCAAAGGTCCAAAATCATCATCTGACTTATACACAGAGAGATTGAATGAAACAATAAAAATTTACCTGGCTTGACGAAAGAATTCCTTTCCATCAATTCGAGGAGTCCGTCCTAACCATTTTATCACAAGAGAAAAACCACATCAGATAAATTGGGTAATAGGTGAGTAATCATAGTAAAAATGAACTGCTCAATGACAAATCCATTAAATCGAATCAGGATAAGACCAATTATAATATCACCTGGCAGTGAACGCCCTCGAGGAGGAGAGTTAGCAGCAGATGACTGCTGGCTTGATGGATACCAAGAGGATAGTGAAGAACGCCCATCATATTGACTCCTTGTTGGAGATGTGGCAGCAGAGGTTCTTTGGGGAGATCCAGCAGCAGAATATCCCCTAGGGGACCCACTTGTGGATATAATTTTAGGAGTTCCAGTAGGAGTAAGCCGCGGTGTGATGTATGGAGTAATGGAAAATCTTTGCCCAGAATGTCTTGAGGCTGCTGGCAAAAATAGGACTTAAATCCATATCAAAATAGATCTTCTATAAACTTGCATTTCATTCAATAACCAATCAGGTATAGCACATTGCTTCTTTTACACAGATGACATGCAGAATTATCCCACTAACTTTACTACACTTCGTAAAAACTGGTGAATCCATTCATGTAGTAAACCGAACACCTTCATCTTCAAAGATTCAAAAACTCCTTTTTAAGCATTTGAAAGAATTTACATAGCAAAGTCAGTCATGTGAAACCATATCATGGTTCCTTTTATGCTTCCTTAAGGAAAGTAACAATAATAGAACTTTATAATTTGTCTTGTGATTGTTGCCAAATAAAAAAGGTAAAAGATCAGATTAGTGTTGGCTACGTGCATTACTTCCTAACAGAGATATTTCATCTAAGATGCATGTGAAGATAACACTAAATCTAGCATTACAAGCTTGATAAACCTTGAGAAGGGAGGGAGGGAGGAAACATAGAAAAAGGAGAAAAAAATGCTCTTCTAGGTGTAAAATAAAGGCTTACAAAGACTATGTTCCACCACAAAGTGATTTCTAGGCAAAGACCAGAGACCAACCACCAGGGACCAATATTTATTTGGGCTGATTAGAGAGTAGCTCTACACCATTATCCACATGAAAGACTTGAAAGAAAACAGGTTAACGGAAAAAAAGAAAAGAAACCTTTCAATTACCTTCATCAATTGTGCTTCCCATGTCTGTAGAACCAATGGAAGATCGAACTGATGTATAGCCATTTACACCGTCATCTAATGGAAGGAGGTATAATATTGATCAGAATATTGGAAATATAGAAGTTAGTAGCAGTGAAAGGAACAGGTGAAGGTGGGGATAGGCTATTGTTCAATTTCTTAAGGGAGAGAAACTATGAATAAAGAAGGCGGAATTCTAATGGAAGGAAAAATTAACACCAGGAGAGCTTAACAATACCCATGTCAGGATATGCTTTTGGAACGGATTGGTCACAGGTCCCAATATCAACTGTTTCAGCTTGCTGTGAAGAAAAATAAGAAGAATCAGTTTCTTCCAATAACAGAACAAACAGAAGGTGAGCTTTCAAAACAAAGGTCAGATAAGAAGACAATCATTCTTGATGAAAAATCATAGATACAGAAATCTTACAGATGCATTGTCATCACTTAGTGATTGCATCAGTTGACGCTTAAAAGTCTCCAACTGTCAAATATTAAAAAGGTGTTATCCTTTATGCTTCTAAATAGAATACATATAAACATAGATGTAAATTAGAATGCTTTAGCCAAGTATCCCCAATGCAGCCACCATATTCCAATAATAAGTAGCATGTAGTTTAGCTGGAACTAAAAAATCCCCTCTTACATTGATGAATAGGGAGAAACAAAAAATTGAAGGTGAAATTAATGTCTCACCTTAGACAAATCACGGCTAAGTTTCTTTGCAGTCATTGCCAATGTATCACGCTCCCTTGCAAGCTTAATCTTCAATCATTTAAAAAAGAAGACAACTACATCAAAATCATGAACAAAACCCACCCAACACACAGAAATTAATGGAAAATACTCCAATTTTGTACACAAAAAGAGCTTCCCATTTCCTGAGAAGCACCAAAATTTATAAAATTACCTCTAAATTAACTAAATTTCTACTTAACTCTATGCTTTGTCAGGAAGAGTAGATAGAAATTATAGGAACCAAAAGGAAAACATAAAAAGGCATAAAAACCCAAGCTAAATCAGCTAA
Organism: Corchorus capsularis; assembly: GCA_001974805.1. Classification (NCBI taxonomy): domain Eukaryota; kingdom Viridiplantae; phylum Streptophyta; class Magnoliopsida; order Malvales; family Malvaceae; genus Corchorus; species Corchorus capsularis. Next base: position 64,591 of record AWWV01009011.1, read on the forward strand.
TCAAATCTATAGGGGAAAAAGGCAACAATTTTCAGCTAAATTTCAAATTCTATCAACAATACCCAAGAAACCCTTCATGAATATGAAGAAATTAGAAACAAACAAACTAAAAGGAAAAAAGGACTGACATTTTCGTCAAGAGTAATCTTTAATCTGGACTCAACATCGAGATTTGCTTGCTGCAATCTGGAGAGTTTCTCTTCCAAATCGTAAATAATACGATCTTTCTCGAACAGTTTGGCTCTCATCCTACCCATCTCCGTTTCCATGTTCGACACTCTGGACGCGATTGCCATGGACGTAATCTTACGGGCCAGATCCAACTGCTCGTAGGGGTCCGTCGGAATCACGGCCAGAATCTCCTCCGCTAGGTTGAACTCCATGCCCCCACCGCCTCCGCCACCTTGCGACATCACCGATGATGTATCGTCGTCCGTGGCTTTGATTGGTAGGGGAAATGAAAACATATAAAATGAAATAAACAAAAGAAATGGAGTATGTAATAATAGTAAATTTTAATTAATGAATTTTTGAATTATACGCCCGTTTTATTATTTTTGTATTTAATTTTTTTGGGGGGTTGGTGGATTTTTGGACTTAATTTGCGGGGGATTTGTCTGAATTTTAAAAATTTTGGTGGGTTTTTCCCTCCAAACCCCAACATAATATGACAAAAAGGGGAAAAAAGACATTTTAGTCTTTAGACAGCTTCTTCTCAGTTGTCTGTATCTACTATTCTACTACTAGCACTACTACCGGCTACCGCCTACCGGGGTTCAGTCTAAATTAAAACCCATTTTGGATTTTTGTTTTTGTAATCAATTTTCTCTAATTTTAATCTTTACTTAAATTCATAATAAATTTTCTAAATATGGGGGTTGAGACTTGAGAGCTAGATCGGTAATATAAAGAAAATTATGATGCAGGATTCTCATGTTATTCCCAAATATGGTGAATAAATTATAAATCTCTTGGATTTTGAGGGCATTTCATACCAAATCAGGAAGAAAAAAACCATTTTTTTTTAGCCCAAAAGTCAAAAGAGTCTATTTTGGGCAACCGGCTTTTTGCCCAAATTTAAAAAAATTTCAATAAACTAAATTAAGATTGAAGATGCTTTCCTATGCAGGCGCCTATATGTCGATTAGTGTTGTTAATATGTGATTTACCTTTGTCTAAATTTGTTTAAATTTATATACTGATCTTTGTCTAAATTTGTTTAATTAATACTACTAATAAAAACAATAATTTGGATATCGAATACCATGGTTCGTACCAAAAAACGACTAATAAAAAGTTCTCATTCTGGAAAGTTATAGTTCCTAGAGGAATAATATGCTTTACATGAACAAAAATCCACGAAATTGAGAAGACCTTTACAAATTAGGCTAAGTACTTAAACACATTTGGATTTTCCGAGTCTCTCTCAAGATAGTCTCGTGTGATGAGATCTTCTATCCGCTTCTTGATGGCTCTAATGTCGGGTTTGAACATGCGAGTTAGCATCTCAACACACTCTGAAACAAGCTGTTGGTGTCCCAAAACCTTCCTACTCTTCATTATACGAACAAGTGCAGCATCAATGGCGTACTTGCGGTCCTTATCAACATCTTCCACAACTTTCTTCCTTTCGTCGGATGGAGGCAGAGGAATCTTAATCCTCCTCATTCTGTCTGTAAACTTGGAGTTGAATTCAAAATGGTCACTCTGGGAGTTGGTTTTTGTGTTTGGGTCTTTGATTAGAATCTTGTACTTGCCACATGAAAGGGAATGGAGTAATCTCCCCAAGTCATCCTGGGTCAAGTTCAATTGAGCCATGATTTCTGAGTAACTCAGACGAGCAGAGTTATTGAAGAGCACAAGGACAGCAGCTTGGTAAGTTGATACAATCAATTCAATGGGTTTCTGATCAAATTTGCCATTGATGTGGCAAGTTCCCAATGAGTATATCCATGTAAGCTTTCTATGTTTTGTTTTTGTTCCATAATACCCTTTGAAAGCTTCCACACACTTGACCATTTCTGAAGGGAGATTTAGATCAGATGATTTGTAACTTGGCCAAAATCCAGTTGTCAGAACAGTAACAGTTAAATCAATTCCAGGATGTGCAACTGAGTTTTCCCTCAGATATTCTTCAAAACCAGCTTGATTTTCCCTTGCCAATGTCAAGTCCGTGACCATCCCTTCCATCTTCGAGGTGAACTGCCCACCACATTGCTGCTTCAACTTAGACAAAATACTTCTCTCATGTTCATCATTAGCGCTACGATCAAACAGCAATCTACGAGCAAGCTTCTTCCTGTAGAATTCGGCGAAGAGATCTTTGTCATCAATGTAAGCAAGAAGCTTAACAACTTTCTCAAGTGTTTCTTCAATAGCTTCATCACTTAGTTTCTCACTTCCACCACCTTTCTTGAGAATATTATCACAAAAAGACGCCAAAAGCTCTGCACTTGAACACCCACCAACAGATTTGTTGCAGAAAACCTCAAATGCCTCTTTCAATGCCTTATGAAATAGAGTGTGGTTTTCAAAACAATCAGCCACATATGCCATATATTTATCATGGAGCCCCATAATTTTCGTCATAAGCACCTGCTCGTGGCCAACCTGCTTGCTTGCTGCAGCATCTTCAGCCTGTTGAATCAAGGCCATACCCTCAGAGGTGATATGTTGCTTGAACATATTAGAAACAGGATCTAACCCTTTTGTAATCTGGCAATAAAGTCTGAACATTCTTGAAAGATCATCGACTTTGTCATCTCTAAGCAAGACCCTGCATCCCGAATTTTCCTTTTCAAGAAGCTGATTTGCATGTGCCACCAACAACTTATACTGCACAATCTCAATCAATTTCGTCTCAGTGCTTGAATCCAGATAATGAGCCACTCTTTCCTTCTCCTTCTTCAATGATTCTTCCGCCTTAATCATGTAATCAGGGCAAGAATCTTCTTCAATCCAACTTGACGCTTTCCTCGAATAGTAAGCACCAGACTCCTTAACCATCTCTGCTTCAAAATCTTCCTCATAACGATCCATCCCCATCTCGACAAAAATACCCAACACGTTCTTCAGCAATGCTCTGTCTATCTGCTTCCCTTCACGTTCTTCATCGATAAGGAAAATAACAGCCTTTCTGGCCTTTTCATGAACAACTTGATAAAGTTTATCACGGAAGCAGTTCATCCCAACTTCATGAAGCGTGGGAAGCAATCTCCGTGGAATGAAAAATCGATCAAGGTAATTGAAGAATCGTGATAGCCACCTAATCATAACTTTATGGTTCATCCATCGATTAACAAGCTCCCTTAGCATGAACTCATTGTACTTGTCTTCAATCGAAGGCAACACCATAGCAAAATAGTTTTCGAATATCTCTCGATACTTATCGTAAAGCTGTTGGGAATAATCATTGGGTGTAGAATCATTGAGTGTAGGTCTTTGTGTACACATGTTGTAAATAGTGGTGTAAAGTTTCATGTATTCCTCAGAACTGAATTGTGGCTCTGGCAGCCCTTCCAATACCCTTTTCAGCTTCGTAATCCCTTTCTCCATGCGAGCCCATCCCTCTTCCAACGAAATAATCGGGGGCCGATTCATGGTTGATCTCTTCAAATTCAATTCAGAAAAGAAAAGAAACCTTAACTTAGCGATTCGAAGAAGAAGAGAATCATATAAGAAAACAAACGATAAAGAAAACGGGGAAATTTTCTTACTTGCAAACCAAGTATTTTGCTGAAACAATCTTCCTTGGTATGGCTAGACCCTTTATGTAATAACCCAAACCTAATTAGTTTACTGGCCACCTTGTTCTATTGGGTTTCTATATATAGCCAGATCTCTTTTTATAACTCCTTATAAGATTAGGAGTAGTTAATTATCAATTTTTTTTATAAAAGAAATATATTAATTAATGTTAATCAATCCTCTAACCAAGTTTGACTTACAATTTGACTCAAAGTCAAGTTTTCAACTTCAAGATTTCACCCATGTTCTTAAACAAGATTGAAACTCCAAGTTTTGTGAACGAAGAAATAGATACTAAAAGAACTTTATCTGATATCCAACATAGCTCAGGAGCTTGTACAAAAAGAAAAAGAATTCCCTGTTGCTGAGAGACTCATTGGTAATCAACATATGGATTCCATATCTGGGAATTTTTATTTAAAAAAAAAGTTCATTGAAGAATGCGCAACACCAATTACAAGCTGTTCGGTTGTTTCTATTATTGAGTTGACATGAACAAGATAATCAAATCAAATGTACATAAAAAGAAGTATAACCAAGTATTCTGTATATAGTAGTAATTAATAATATAAATAAATAAAATTACAAATTTTGTTTTAATTTTTGAAATAATTTACCAGATAATAAGAGAACTATAGATGTATAACAACATTGTTCCTCCTAGGCAAACAAGTTGACAGATTCAAAATTTTCCTCTCCTCTGATTCATTTTAAGCAATTAGAAGAGAGCACTTCAACTTCAACAGGCAGGCAATTAATAATATCACCAGAAATGATGCTTATTTACCTGACTCTGAAATCAATGAGAATCATCGGTTCATATGTGCAGCCTTTTCCTAAATATTGGTGGCAGATTGAAACTTTTGAATGGCAGTTTGATAGGGAGGAACGAAACCAGGGAGGCAACTGTAAAATATCTTCCCCTGGCTTTGGATGTTTAAACATGATTAATCAACCACATCTTCAAAACTACACTCTCCCCAGCGTAGGGTATACCTTAAGATGTTAGGCATAGGCAATGTTATTCACATACTGTCTTCTGTACTTCATCCCATTTCACTTTACTGGTCGCACGCCAACAGTTCTTACTCGGAACCGATACTGAGGCTGAGATTCCTCATCATCATCATCTTCCTCTTCTTCACTAGAGTCATCTTCAACTCTGTCCCACCGTGCATAGTCCAAAGCTGAGTGTCCCTTTGGTTTAGGGATTGCCTGCCATCCATTGGAATCTTTGATGCTCTTTACTGGAGGAACTGGAGGTGAAGTTTTCTGAGGCACATTCTTCTGATCTGAATGTCCATTGGGTTTAGGGATCATCTGTGATCCTTTGGAATCCTTGTCATTTGGTTCTTGTGGATCTGCTTCAGGATTTCTTTCAGGCACATTCTTAGAATCTCTATCATGCTCAGGAGATCCTTTGACATCACGCTCGTTGGGATAAATCTTTTCCGCATTAACTGAATCCTCATTAGACCCAGCATTCAGATCATTCCGAACAGCCGGCCCTACTTCACTTTCCTCAACTCGTTCCTCTTCATTCTCCATTGTATAGTATTGCCCATGCTCTTCTTCATCTTCTTCATCTTCTTCCTCCTCTTCCAACTCTGCGTCAGATTCGGGTATTGGAGCAAGTGCCTTTCCTTAAGCAAAGAAAACAAAAATCCAGCTTCTTACTTACATCCACAATACCAAATACAAGTGTGCTTATGAGAGAACTATTAAAACCAATTGTGGTTATAACTTTCCCAATGGCAATAAACAAAAAGGTCACAATAAAAGAGATTAGGTTGCAATATGATGAAAGATTTGAGAAGTTCTATCTCAGGTTCATTCCAAAACACATTTCTCCATATAAGGCAAAATCAAGTTCACCAAGAACCAACTAGTATTTTCTGAATTTCTGTCATCAAAGATCACAAAATAAACACAATAACGAAGCCAGCCTACAGTAAATGCAATGAACTTGGACATTTGCCATATCTTAGCCTAGACCAGAAGCTTAAGCCAGCTTATGGATAAGCAATCATCCTATCAAAATGCAAAAAGATCATCCTAATTTTAGGGCTAAATTAGGTCATTTTGCAGATTTAATGGGCTAACTTACAATTTTTCACATATAATTAGGGTATTATGGATTCTTGTTTTCATTATTTTGCTTGTTAAGCAAGCAGTAAAGTTAGGAGTAGGCTACCTACTCGTATTTTTTTTTCTGTTGCAATGGCTTTACATTAATGACTATTGAGATATTATGAATCTGAAATCGATACAGTGGCGAAATTTTCATCTTCCTTGGTTCTATTTTGTTCCTTTATATTGTTTCTTCTATCTTCCCGCTCTATTTCCTCGTATTGTTCCCCCTTTTCTCCCAGATGCCTATTTATTCTCTAGTTTCTACATCTTTTCTTCTCTCTGGTTTTCTCCCCTGTTTCTTATATCTTCTGTCCTCTATGTCCTGTGTTCTTCGCCTTTACCTGCAGATTATCTCTATTCTCCCCATTTTATATCCCATTCCATCCCTTCTATATAAATCATTTTGTATGGTAACATAGTTGTCTGAAAACCATGCATCCAGGGTAATTATTTACTCACTCAGTTCCATGTAAAGGAAACAAGAGAGCAATTGATTTACTATGAGCCAGCAGCAAGCCAAACTACTGCTATAACAAACAAGAGCAAAGAAAATTCTAGAGCCAAATGGAGATAAAATGGTATACCACTTGCGTCTTCAAACGAGCATGAAGGTTGTGATAAACTTCTGAATTGGGATTCAACTCTATGAGCTGGTTAACATCAAAAAGGGCTGAATTGTACTCCTTTAAGGTGACTAGTGTTTGTGCTCGTAACATCAAAGCTCCCGTATGCTTGTGGTCAAGCTCAAGAACTGAGGTACATTCTTCAGCTGCCTGAGGTTTAATAAACAACATCAATTTGTGCACAACAGTTTCCATGCATCAAAGTGAAATGAAAACCTCAGTATTTATGCGTTCCACAAATAAAAATAAGACACCATATATAGTAAAGAAAAAGTAGGAAGACAGAATTCATTCAAAAGAAGTTATTTGTTCACATTAGATCCTAAATATGATAAGTATGATGTTCAGTAGCCCATACGTTGATTAAAATCGTCTCTCATAATACAAGATCATAATCCTCATAACATATATGATTACAATAGACTATTGCATCATTTTATAGGCTACCGAACCATGAATATTTTGATTGCTTAAAAGTAACACATGAGGACTCTTACTAGAATCTAGCGACTAGCGAGAAAGCAAAACTATCTATGTTAACTAAGAACTTTTGTTCCAATCCTGAATATCAAATTAGTAGCCTGAATCATTTCCAATGAAAATTCTAAAGAAACATGAAACCCTTGTTATCTTGGCCATCAAGTTCGAATCTTTTCCCTTCTATAGTGATCTTAACTAATTCAATAAATACAAATTAGAGTTACTACTCAATATCAAAACTTTACTTAATTTAGTGCAAGAAAATTGCAGTATTTATAAAACCTTCAAGAACATTCACAATAAAATACATAATATCCCAAATAATGTTAGGGAAAAAAAAAGTCAAAATTGCTTTAGCATTTTCATACTCATGCATCAAAAGCAGATGATAGAACTCTTCCAAAACCAACTTTTATCCAAGAAAATATGATATTAAGCCCCAAAAACAGTCCAAATAGAACAGTAAAAACTAAAATCCAATTTTTTCGATGCTTCTAGAGTCAGTAAAATCCAATCTGAAGCAACAAAATTACTACTAACTGCTGAATTAAAAGAAGCAAAATCAAGGAAATCAAAGTAACTATTTTGAAAAAAAAGAAATGAAAAAGATGCAAAAAAGGAGAAACCTTTTTGAAATGATGTAATTTCAAGTAACAAGCAGCTCGGTTACTGTGCAAAGCGATCTTCTGAGGCTTGGTTTTAGCAACAGCCAACGCCTCCGTGTAGTAACTCAACGCTTCCTCGTACCTCCCTTCTCTATACATCTGGTGCGCCCGCTCGATCTTGTTAAACGACGCCGCCGTCGCCGTCGCCATATTCACCCCTTTCCTCCGTTTCCGATCTGTTAAATCCGTTAATGAAGTCTGGATAGAACAGAAACTAGTTTTTCGCAACAAAAACTTTTTGGTAAGGAAGACAAAAAGTGAGGTGGCGTTTCCAGAAATTGTTATATTTTGTTTGTCTTTGTGATTAGTGAAGCTTAAGACACGGCTATTATTTATTTTTATTTTATTTTTATTTTTATTTTTATTTTTATGCAGAATTATTTTATTGTGTTTGATTATTTATTTGAAATCTGAATTATTTGTTTATGATTTGATTGGAAATTTAAAAAGGTGGAGTGGGCCGTGGGGTTTCAAATTTCGTTTTAGTGGGAAAGGCTGGTGCGTGGTCCACCGGGCCACTTGGTCCATATGGAGACAGCCGCGGTTTAGTTCAGGTCGAGCCACCCTCCAACCAAGGTCCCGCCCTGATTAATCCATTCGGTTCGACTTGATTGTTACAATTCTATGCTTATTTATTAGCCATTAATTACAAGTTAAAGCATAGGGATTTAGCATTTTGGCGTTATTTACTCTTGTTCTGGGTAAAACATAGACTAGAGTTTTTTTTTTTTTTTTGGCACCAAGACTAGAGTTTAACTAACTATCTATTTTGTACAATTAGAACGTTTTGGGTTGGGCCAGATAACTGGATAAGGACTTTAAATTTGGGCCCAAGCCAGAAATTTTAACTATAATATGCTTCTCTCCTTAGAAGTTAGTGTAATTTTTTTTTTTCTTCAAGGAAAATTAATCCAAAATGTGGATTACAAATATTTGGAGGTAAACTCCCTTACCTCACATAGTTAGCAAAGTAAATCACTAGTCGATTTTGCTATCCTGAGCACAACTTTTAGTCTCCCTTTTGTGTAATTTTTAATTATTTATTCGTATCTATTGATTTACATATCAAAATTCAATATAAAGTATTTCATAGTTACCCGATTTACTCATACCTCATGGAACTGTGTATCAGATTCGGGTACATCTACATTTTGGAAAACGTTAAATCCTTGATCTGGGTACTTTCCATGAAATTGACTTTATTTATATAATTTTTAAGAAATTAAGAATTACTTTTCATTAATGCTGGGTGTTTTTCTTGAATGAATAGTAATAATTGTGCAAAATAGAGAGAGAGAAATATATAATTGGATATATATATATATATATATATATGACCAATGATCAAATTATTGTCTAACATTATTAATTCTTACCAATTATTATAAAAACAAACATGATTTGCAAGCTTAAAACCTATCAATAATCCTCATAGCAGCATTAGTAAGTTCCTCATAAACCCTCATTGTGTAGAGAACATCATCAGGAAGCTGTAAAACTGCCAATTTGATTTTATCGACAACATTGTTCTTGCAATCAAGCTCTGGCGTAACTGCTTTACGCACCCGGAGATTAGTTTGATCATAATTCTTCTTCTTCAACTCTTTCATTGCTGTCGATAGATCGCGTCTCGCCTCCAAAAACCCCTTGGTACACTCATTAAACATAGATTTCAAGCTCTTGTCTTGGACGGTCGAAGCCATACTTGACATGTTTTTGGCCAAGGTTTCAACATTGTCGCTTAGACAATTTATAACGATGGCAGCAATCCCTACTTTATCGGCTTTAATTGCTGTTGGATCGGAATTTACGCATTGGATGCAGGTCGCCGGCACCTCTGCATTGTGGCATTGTTGTTCAATCAGCTTTTCGTCGGCCAAAACAAGCTTGGTTGCATGCTGGAAGGAGGTTAAAACAAGAAGAAGAATGAGAAGGTGATAAAGAGGAAGAGCAACAAGCATGGATGCTTTAAAAGAGGTCATAACTTTTTTTTTTTGGGGTTGCTTTGAATGCTTTGATTTTTGGTCAAGTTGATTAGAATCGAATGCTATATATAGAGAGACTATAGAGAGAGAGATTTTTGCTTGGTATAGTAACTTTTTGGCACTAATCTTTTTTAGGTATATGATGACCATATTGGGTCTCGATTGTTTCAGAGTCGAATCGCGTCAGATCCTATATAAGAAAACTTTAGGAGTTGAGTCGTATCAGACCCATATCACGGGAAACTCTCTCAACACTTGTTTTCCCCCAACACTTGTATTGGACATGAGGAAGAAGGTTGGAAAACGCTTAGGAAAATCATTGATTAGCAGAATATCTTCAAAAGCTTATTATAGCATATGGGGCTGCATCAAGTGGTGGTTGGAGTAATTATTTGCCATATAGATAAAAATTAAATTATTGGTCTAAATTGCAGTTACGTATACACATTTCACACTCTTTTCATGGAAAAAGAAAGTTGAAAAGTTGGATCAGAATCAGATTCCATTAGCACTTTGCTATATAATAAAATTGTTGGAATTTTAATCTCAATTTATCTATATATATATTCGAGATGGCGTACATGCTTTTCCTTTCTTTTGCGAGAATGGTGTGCTTTATTTGGTAATTAGTTTCAAATTGTCTATGAAAATGTGTATGCTACCTGTTATTATTTTTTTTTGGTGAAAATATGCTACCTGTTATGAACATACGTACGTCATTTGTTTATTTAGTGACAATATTTTTGGCATGATTGTGAACCATATCCATAACCCATATATATATACTAGCTTAATTATCAACAATTGGTTTGTTCAAATTGGTATGATTCGATATAATTGTTTCTTTTAAATTAAATCTCGAATTGATCAAATTTTTGTGAATAGATAAAATCTTTGTTAGAAGAGTACTTGTAACTACATAGTGAGGTGGCTAAATTTGAACACGATTAGTACTGTAAGTGAAAAAATCATTTTATTATTTACGATGAATCCATTGTAGATTTGAATACTTCTAAGACATTAGAGAAGATTATTTTAAACTAAATTTGCACAACTCTATTATAAACCACCCAAACCATATTATTTTAAATTCTACCACTCGAACCAACTAGGTTTTGGTAATACATAGATTAAACTTCACATTCTTTCTTTTTTTGGCACCAAACTTCACATTCTATTTACTCTCCAAAGTCCAAACTTTATATATTATCAAAACCATTTTATTGCTTAACACTAATACTCCCTTGATTTCAATTTCAATACCTACGTTTGTGTTTGATACAAATTTTTAAGAAAATTTGTATTTATCTGGTTAAATGAAGTCCGGAGGAGTATTTTGATTCTTGATCATATGATGTGACGCAAGTTTTGTCACACATTTTATGGATACAATCTAAAATGACAAAGGACAATGAGAGAAAATTAAGGAGTATTAATGAGTAAACGAAACTAGAAATCAAATGGATGCTAGTGTGGTGGTGAACTTCCTCAATCAAGGTATTACTCCCACCCATTTAAACTCGGTGTTGGTTGAGGAGGCTTTGGATTTGGCAGGAGGTGATTAGATTTGTGAGATTATTCATGTTTACAGGGAAAGAAACCGGTGTGCAGACTTTTTGACAAATTTTGGTCAAGATGACTTGAATTGATCGGTTGAGTTGATAGATCCACCTTTGGAGCTGCTTCCTTTGCTTGAGTAAGACGTGGAGGGCATTGCTATCCGCAGAACCTAGCTGACTTAGTCGGCATCTTTTGTACCCAAAAGAAGAAACTAGAAATCAAATTTCACCCAAAAAAAACTAAATCAAATTGGAAATCGGAGGCCAAGGCCCAAAACAAGGCCCTTCCTTCCTAGTCCCTTGACCCCTTGGATGGTCCATGAAACAAGACGACCCACCCATACTTTTTTTATCAAACAATGGTCGAGGTTTTTGCTGTGAGGGCCCAACCACGAGTAAAGCAGAAAGAACACGGATGTTGCGACAGTTATGGTGAGGTAACAGAAAACGAATGAAAGAAAGGAAAACTAAAAACGAATGAACTAGGAAATCTGTTTCATTGACAAATTTGGTGGAAACAAATTGGGTTTTGAGATTTGATTTTCTTATTGGGGATTCAAAATAGAAACCCTGTTTGCATTTCAATCAAGTTATGCTAAAAAGCTTGACTATATTCATTTGAAATTTGAAACAGAATATGAAGTGTGCATATGGCCCGTATTGAACTCACCAAATTTCTGGCCAAAATTTGGTAGATTGCCTAATGCATCTTTGTCCTACAAGGAAAAAATATTTCCCTAATAAACACTTGCGAAACATGACCATATTTACGTATTAATTTCTCATTTTCCACTTACCACCACAACTGCAAATTTCACGTCAGAAAAAAACACATGAACTTGTTGTCAGTTTAATTTCTGGGTATTTTAAATTGCTTGAAAACTTGATCATATCTTCACACATAACAAAATGGCTTAATAGGCAAAAAGATCCCTGAACTTACACCGAACCGTCAAATAAGCCTCTGAACTATTATTTCAGCCAAATAAGCCCCTGAACTCTTATAAAAGTCAAATAAACCCTGTTACCAAGGTTAAATGCTCAAATAAGGACTAAACGTTTTAAGATTTTCTCAAATAAGGATCAAAATATACAATTTCAACAAATTAAAAAACATACTTAATATTTTTTTACAAATTGGATACAATATAAGTTGAGGGATATATAAATTGAAAATCACACGATAATTTTATATCATATTATGTTTAATGAATTTATTTTGATTAATAGGGTTTGATTTTTAATTAACATGATAATATCATTTTTTTTATCAAATTTAACGTATATGTATTGACGCAGCGTGTAGCGTGAAATCAAACTCACCAAGAATCCACTTGGATGAAAGTTGATAAAAATTATACCAGGAAAATAAACTGAGATAAACTTGAGAAAATAATTGATTCTACATAAACTAGGGTTTTCTAAACTTTAAATACTCTGTCAAAACTAATTAAAGTACTAAATAAAATAAAATACTAAAGCCCAATAATAAAATAGAGTCTAAAATGTAATTATAAAATCCAACCAATTCAGCCAGCTCAAAAGCCCAATTAATTTCTTCTTGTCCCCCGCGTCATGTATGAGAAGCATTGGTTTTCATTTAAGGATTCCCTAATTTGTAAAAATTTGCTAAGTATGTGTTCTAATTTGTTGGAATTGTGTATTTTGATCCTTATTTGAGAAAATCTTAAAACGTTTAGTCATTATTTGAGCATTTAGCCTTGGCAACAGGGCTTATTTGGCCTTTTTTAAGAGTTTAGGGGCTTATTTGGCCGAAATAATAGTTCAGGGGCTTATTTGACGGTTCAGTGTAAGTTCAGGGACCTTTTTGCCCATTAAACCATAACAAAACTGAAAAATTGCTGGTCAGGGTTAATTATGTCATGCTATTAATTCCTGGTTCTATATATTAAATATGAAGATGTGTTGATGTTGGATCTGCAAATGTATAATTGATTAGGTGCTTAGATCCACGATGCACTCCGATGATCAAGTCAGTTCGAGAATGTAGAAAAATGTAAGAAAAGATGGTAAGGAGTTAATTAAGTCAGTTTAAGGACTTCTTTACTTGAAATTACTATTGCATTAACTCCCAAACATATATGGACTTCTTTACTTGAAATTACTATTGCATTAACTCCCAAACATATATGTATGTACTATAAAACACTTGCTACAATATTTTTATGACACATTAACCATTTACCTAACTTTAGTGATATTGTTCCCCAATGTTTAAAAATTTGAGGCCCAGATTTTTGCAGTACAATTAGTAAAAGAAAATAGAAACAGTACTATTAATTATAACTACAATTTTCTTGTGGAGCTTATGCTTATGAAAATTAAAAACTAGTACTGTAATATAATACATGGTGGAGATTTTAAGTTTGAGTCATATATATATATAGTGTACTTCGAGATTTAATTTGGCAGTTGGTGCTTTGATTGATACATCAAATTAACCTAAATAAAGGATGAGATCTCCAATTTAATTAGGAGTTCAAAGTTTGCAGAAAATCACAATTTGAACTCCGAACCTTTTAATGAGGTCAATCAAGATTTTATTGTTTTTTATCTGGATATTCAGCTAAGGGTCTGGTTAGAAATCTATTAAAATCCGGTTTTTCAATGACAAAGTTAAATAGTTAAGTGAAAAAGAAGTTGAAATTTGAAAAAGAAAAAAAAAATCGAATTAGAGAAGAAGAATCCATTTCAATTAGAGAATATTAATAAGAAAATTAAGATTAATTAGGAAAGATATAATCAAGGTTTTTGAAACTGGACCGGCAACAGAATCGGTGAAGCTTTCGGTCGACGGTTCGACCGGTCTAATCGGTTCAACCGCCGGTCCAGGTTGAAAAGGGTATTTTATGGAAAATTGTTGATATTTGACCTTTTAAATATTATATAAGGTATATTCATGTCACATAAAAGCATTTGGTGTGGTGGCATAAGCATGTTTTTTTGTTATCCATAAGGTTGTGGGTTCAAAACTCACCACCTTCAAAAGTTTTTTCAAAATTTTCCAACTACCAAACCGGTCCAACCGGTTTTCTCCGGTCCAACCGCCGGTCCAACCGGTTTTCTCCTGTTGTTGACTTTGATAAATAAAGTCAGAAAAGAGCGACAATGAAGAAACAATTAAGGAGTGTTTAATTAAGAAAGAATGGCAAAAAAGAAGAATTTTCTTTTCTTTTTGGTTCAGTTTTTTAGTAACCACCGTATCATATCATGGGTGGATCCAAAAAGTCATAGTACGGACCTTTCTTTGACTCTTTCTATATATTTAACTGCATGCCACTGTGACAAATGTGTTCATTCTCAAACTTTTAATTTTACTCTGCCTCTCTCCTCAGATTCCATTCATGGTTTTATTGAGAATATTTAATCATCCAAAAAGAATCAAAGTTTAAGATACTGTTTCATTTAATCCATTTTTTTTTCTCGTCTCCTCACTTTCTGGGGTATCTTCAATGTTTTGTTGTTGTTGTCGTTCTGTTTTGGTCTTTCAAACTGAAAACAACAACTTTGATTATCCTATTTGAGTGGTAAATGTTGTCTGAATTAAAAAAGTTGTAGTTAGGTGTTACGAAATTCCATATATATCAATGAGTTCAAGTTTAAGTATGGAATTGGAATCTCAAACTGACTCAAAACCCCATGTTTCTCGACTGGTAAGTTTTGGAACTTTACATCAGTCTTTATAATACACTTCTGCTCTCTGTTTGTTTCCTAGGAAAGTCAAGAAAGATTTTTGATTCTTTCTTCATTTGAGAGTCTTACATTTTGCAAATTAGTTTTTTGCTTTCAAGTTTCAACATGCTTTGTCAGAAATTTTCATTATCTTATAGTTACATTTACCTTGCCAGAAAATTTGCAGTACAACTCTGTGTCTTGCTTATCAAAGCTTTGGGATTGTGTATGGAGATCTTTGTATATCCCCTATATACGTCTATAAGAGCATATTCACTGGGAGTTTGTACTCTTACAGGGAAGACCATGAAATTTTTGGGGTACTTTCTTTGATTTTGTGGACTTTGACAATCATCCCTCTTCTCAAGTATGCAGTTTTTGTTTTAGGTGCTGATGACAATGGTGAAGGTGCCAACCTACTCCTGTACTGTAACTGATGCTTTTTTTTTCCCAAGAATTTCATTACTCGTTTTGAATGAACATAGTTGGATTTTTTTTGGCAGGTGGAACCTTTGCCTTGTACTCATTGCTCTGCCGGCGTTCAAGGATGGGCTTTTTGAATACTAGTGATGTAGCAGATGAGCATATGTCTGCAGATAAGTCTGAAGAATTCATCGAGGACACGCCAAGTAGTTTAGTCATAAAGCATTTCTTTGAGAAACATAAAAGCTCTAAGGTTGTTCTACTGCTTGTTGTTCTTCTTGGAACAAGCATGGTTATTGGTGATGGAATCCTCACCCCAACTATGTCTGGTATGACCTATTGACCTTATATCAATCATTCTGTCTCTTGGAACTTCCTTTTTCTTTGGTTTAATATGTTGAATTTTTTATATCACTTGAATTTTAATATTTTTTATATCAATTATTGATTTTGTTTTACAGTCCTCTCTGCAGTCTCTGGATTACAAATTAAGATTACACATTTACATGAGAGTAAGTTTGATCAGGACATGTTTTCTTGTTTTTTAGTATTTTTACAGCAAGTTTCAATCATCTGATATGTATTGTTGATACTCTTGACAGATCATATTGTGTTCTTGGCCTGCATCATCTTGGTTGGCCTGTTTGCTCTTCAGCACTATGGAACACACAGAGTGGGATTCCTATTTGCTCCAATTTTGATAGCTTGGCTTATATGTATTTCTGGAGTTGGCATTTACAACATATTTTACTGGAATCCTCGCGTTTTATACGCCGTGTCACCATACTATATCTATAACTTCTTCAAGAAAGCTGGAAAAGATGGATGGTGTTCCCTAGGCGGCATTGTCCTGTGCATTACAGGTTTATTTCAGGATAAAACCCTTTTTTTTTCCCTGATGGAAAGCTTTTATATGTCGCGGTAAACTTGAACATACTATGATTTTTCTCTTTCAGGTACAGAAGCTATGTTTGCTGATCTTGGTCATTTTTCCCAGCTTTCTGTCAGGGTACTTACTGTTTTTCCTTCTATCTATGATGTTTTAGTCATTAATTTGAGTAACAAATTTGCTAATTTTTTATAAATGGAATGACAGATAGGCTTTACAGCAGTTGTTTATCCTTGTCTAGTGGTAGCATACATGGGTGAAGCTGCTTATTTATCCAAGCATACAATGGATCTACAAAGTAGTTTCTATAAGGCCATTCCCAGTAAGCATAAAAACTTACAACTTTTGGTTTCTATTCTGCAGTCATTTTCGATCTGTGTAATCTGATTCTTTTTTCTGCTGTATTTCTTCCTTTGCATCTAGAGGCTGTATTTTGGCCAGTGTTTATTATTGCCACTCTTGCAACAGTAGTTGGAAGTCAAGCAATAATCTCTGCTACATTCTCCCTCATTAGTCAGTGCAGGGCACTAAGTTGCTTTCCCCGTGTTAAGATAATTCATACATCGAAGCAAATACACGGGCAGATATACATACCAGAAGTAAACTGGATGTTAATGCTGCTATGCCTTGCTGTTGTTATTGGATTTAGAGACACTGACATGATTGGCAATGCATATGGTTTGTAACTTCTCACCTAATTATACATCTTTCCCTACATTCTTCCTTTTGCTTGCACTCTAAGCTAACTATGTAATTTTTATCTTTGTTTTTGTTTACACAGGCCTTGCTGTGATTACAGTCATGTTTGTCACAACCTGTTTGATGTTTTTGATCATCACTACTGTTTGGAATCAAAGTGTTTTCTTGGCATTGTTGTTTGTACTAACCTTTGGATCTGTGGAACTGCTTTATTTCTCTGCATGCCTTGCTAAAGTGCATAAAGGGGGATGGCTTCCGCTTCTTGTCTCCGCGGTAATCATGTCTTTGATGTTAATTTGGCACTATGGGACTTCAAAAAAACAGTCATTTGAGTTGCAGAATAAGGTATCTTTGGATAGTTTTGCTGCTCTTGGTCCAGGCCTTGGAATAACAAGGATTCCAGGAATTGGCCTTGTTTACTCCAATGTATCATCCGGTATCCCACCAATGTTTGCGCATTTTATTGCAAGTTTTCCAGCATTCCATCAAATCCTCATCTTTGTGACCCTTCAAAATGTTATGGTTCCAAAAGTTGCAGCTGAAAATCGCTTTGTTATATCCCGGTTTGGCCCTGCTGAATTCTGTTTTTACCGGTGTACTGTAAGGTAAATTGCTAACCAAATTCCTTAATCCATAATTTCAACATAAGCGGCTTAATGCCCTTTTTGCCCCCTAAACTTGTACGATTTTTACGTTTTGCCCCTAAACTTTAAATTTTGGACATTTGCCCCTCGAATTTGCAATTTGGAGCCATTTTTGTCCCTCTCAAACGATATTTCATTGCATATGTGGCAATGCCACATCAGCGTCTTGGTCTGACTTGGCCTTGTCATGTGGCATTTTGGTCAGTAATACCGTTTGAGAGGGACTAAAATGGTTCCAAGTTGCAAGTTTAAGGGGTAAAATATCAAAATCGTACAAGTTTAGGGGGGCAAAAAGGACATTAAACCCAACATAAGCTACTGAGACTTATCATTATTACTATATATGGATAGGTTTGGATACAAGGATGTTGGAGATAGCTATGATTTTGAAACACAGCTGATTGAAAAAGTCTCAGAATTTCTGAAATGTGAGCCTTTAAGTATTAGTAGTGAAGACTTTGCATCAATGGGGCAATCACAATTTCCTGCTGCTGCTGCCAGCACAATTGGTGATTATAATCAGATCATTGCTGGAGGCACCGGTCAAAGGGCTGAATCAAGTAACGAAATTCATGAACTAATGGAAGCAAAGGAATCCGGGATGGCTTACATGATGGCAAACACTCATATCATAGCCAATTCAACATCTTCCTTCATTAAGAAAATTGTAATTAACATAATCTATGGGTTTCTCAGACGTAATAGTAGGCGTCCTGCAGTTGCACTTGGGATTCCTCATATTTCTCTTATCGAAATCGGAATGCTTTACTATGTTTAAGTTAAGCACATATAAGTGGAAACAAAAACTTGTTTCCACCAAAGAAGTTTGAAGAAATTGGATATAAATAAGTCTGTTTTCACCTCCCATTGTATATATATTTTTATAGGTTAATTATTTGATACACCGGTGTTGTAAATTTTGGACTCCACATGTGGGTTGTGGAGTTGACACATGTCCAATTTTTTTAATTAATTAAGTTTTAAATATTTCAATCTAGTCCCTAAAGGACACATGTCAATGTCACCCTTCAGGACTCGCTTGTATAGTCTACTAAACTCCACCGCCGGTGTATTGTATAATTTCCCATAGTTAGGGTAATTATTTGATACATCGGGCGGTGTAAATTTTGGACTCTACAAGCGGGTTGTGGAGTTGACACATGTCCAATTTTTTAATTAATTAAGTTTTAAATATTTCAATCTAGTCCCTAAAGGACACATGTTACCCTTCAGGACTCGCTTGTATAGTCTGCTAAACTCACCACCGATGTATTGTATTGTATATAGTCAAGATACATTTTCTACCAAAAAAAAAAGAACTAAGGGTGAAAAACATCACCCTTATTTTTGGGTCTGAAAATAAAATGATTGGGTTGGGCCGTCTATTGTCAACTCAAAAGTGCTTGCTCATCCAATTCTAGGCCACTTATTTTTTTTTTTGGCCAACTGCCACTTATTTTTTTAATTGGCCCAATCCTAGAAGAAACAAGTATTAGCATTTAGCAATTTCAACCCCTTGATTTCAACCAATATTCTTTTTGCCGGCAATTTCATTAGAATTATCAAGCATCAACACCATTATATTCAAACGCCCGAGTTTTGTGGTTCCTCTTAATCAATGAATCAATCGATGAAGGAAACTGTTAGTATTAATTATGGACGAATTGAAAGGAAAAATCATCATTATGATGTCGTTTTCTATATTTATTCAATCTCAAAACTTAGAGAATGATGCAAGAGGAGTAGCCTTCACTGAAGGATTTAGACTTCTTAAATTTTATCTTTCTAGTTTCTACCAATATCGAGAAAATCGGATCGGATGTCGAACCGGTTTTTTTATCGATTTTTGGTTTATTCGGTTTAATCAGTCGGTTGAAAATAATCAAACCAATTTTCCTTATCGATTCTCGATTCGACCAATCCGGTTCGATTTTCAACACTAGTTTCTACCTAACAAAAAAACCTCAAAACATAATATGAGAGATTCAAAGTCTAAAAATTCGTTAATTTTGTCAAAATTTTATGATCTCTTGATATAGTAATAATTAACTTGTCTGAGTTTCTTAATTACATTGATTGCTGAAGCTATGGTATCAACAACAAGAGGAACAAATTCTCGACTTCATTCGTCAACCTTAATTTCTTACTTGAGTCAGTGTGGATGATTGTAATCATCTCCTCCAATTAATCTCTCCCATTATAATCAAAGAAGTCTGGACAAGTCTCTCGCAATCTATGAGTTTGAGATCATGATCAACAACTTGGGTTGAAATTTGATATATACTCCCTCCGGTTCATTTTAAGTGTCACAAATCAAGTTTTGGTTTATTTCATAATAAGTGTCACACTTATAAAAGCAATACAATTTGTAGTATTTTTACCATATATACCCCTAATTAATTGGGAGTAATTAGGAAGAGATAAGATAAATGCAATTAATAAAAAGGTTAAGATGTTTAGATCATTTAAAATATTTTTTTACTAAATTTAAGGTGAGTTAATTATTATCTTAATATGTGTGATATTCTAATGTGACACTTATTCTGGATCGGAGGGAATATTTGCTATTTCTAAGGTGTGGAAAAATATTAAATAAACTTACCTGAAGGAGATGATCAGCAAAGAGACTGCAAAAGCATTTTTGAACCATCCCAATTCATCTTTGT
This sequence comes from Corchorus capsularis, assembly GCA_001974805.1. NCBI lineage: Eukaryota > Viridiplantae > Streptophyta > Magnoliopsida > Malvales > Malvaceae > Corchorus > Corchorus capsularis. Next base: position 84,797 of record AWWV01009011.1, read on the forward strand.
TTTATTTTATAATTAAGGATTCTTCTTTCTACCCAGAACGAATAATCAATTGCGCTCTAGCGCTACCCACAGCAAAATTCACACCCTTCTCAAATGAAATTGTGTTCTCAGATGAAATTGTGTATGAAAAGAGAGAAGTTGTAATAAAGCATGGACACTTAATAACCATTGGATTACCAAAAAAATTTAGTGGATCCTTGCCCTTAAGTTTTGCCCCCAAAATGTGGTAAATAGGGTAGAGATAAGTAATGCCAAAATCAATTCCATATATAGCACTAAGTCCATCACAAATTTGCAAACTTTCTCCTAGATTAACAAGCTCTCCAGGATGAGCAATATCAACATTCAACGTCACGCTGTCTATTTGATCAGTAGTAATTCAGAACACCGGCCTCGCCCCCATTATTGTTCCTTGTCCTAGGTCCAAATAAGTAGGTGCAACTTGAGTGTTAGTAGAGGTGTTCGTCGTCGGTGGCTGCCGACCAAGCCAACTGCCACCAATGGAATCGACGCTCGTTGGCACGTTTCCGCGGCGGCGGTAGGTTGGTCGGTTTTAACCGACGTTGAAGGGGAGAATGTTGGGCGGGTTTCGGCGTTGGGTTTCTTGGGTGAAAGGCTTTTAGAAAGGCAAAGTCAGGTTTGTCAGCTATATGAGATGCAAAGAAGAATACTCATCTAGGAGGTGCAGCAGGTAATTTTCATAGGCACTTCCAAATCTGCTTACACTGAAATCTGAGGCCTTAGACCAGGTGCTGAATACTTTAGATGAAGAGTTTATTCGGCTTAATGAGCAAAAAGACCCCTGAATTTACACCGAACCGTCAAATAAGCCTCTAAACTCTTAAAAAAGTCCAAGTAAGCCGTGTTGCTAAGGCTAAATCCTCAAATAAGGACTACACGTTTCAAGATTTTCTCAAATAAGGATCAAAATACACAATTTCAACAAATTAGAAAACATACTTAATATTTTTTTACAAATTGGATATAATATAAGTTAATACTAGTGCGTGAGATATATATAAATTGAAAAGCACCCGATAATTTTATATCATATTACTTTTAATGAATTTATTTTGATTAATAGGGTTTGATTTTAAATTATAACATGATAATATCACTTTTTCTATCAAATTTAACGTGTATGCAAGAGAAACATTGATTTTCATTTAAGGATTCCCTAATTTGTAAAAATGTGGTAAGTATGTGTTCTAATTTGTTGGAATTTTGTATTTTCATCCTTATTTAAGAAAATATTGAAACGTTTAATCCTTATTTGGGTGTTTAGCCTTGACAACATGGCTTATTTGGTCTATTTAAGAGTTCAGGGGCTTATTTAGTCAAAATAAAAATTCAGGATTTATTTGACGATTCGATGTAAATTTAAGGGCCTTTTTACTCATTAAACCGAGCTTATTCTCATCCTGGGTGACCTACCGGGCAGCTTTGGAATTCTTGGAAAAAAATCGAGAAGATTGCGATCCATTATAAATGATATTCATGCACCGCGCATGCCATTATAAAATGTTTGATGCCACGAGGTGGTCTTATCTATTAATTTGAAAGTTAAAATATCTTGGGGCAGTACTAGAGAGCACCGCAAAAGAAGAGAAAAGGATGAGAATTAATAGTGCGAGATTAGTTGAGTCCAATGCGCATTGGCCTATGTAGCAAAAAAAATGCGCATTGGCCTGCTTGATTATGACTTCAATTTAATTTTGTAGGAAATTTTTATAGCAATCGATCGACTCGACTGCCCTTTTTATTTTACAGTGAAACCCATTTTCTATCCAATATATATCTATCAACTAAATATTATCTCATGTCTTGTTTAATTTACTTGTTTTTTTCATGTTTCAGACAATTTTAAAAGTAAAAGACTGTAAAACAAAAAATAAAATGACAAATTATTTATAGGATGAGTTCTAAATTTAAAGATTTATTGCATCTAAGTTGGTAACTCAACTAGTGGGTGCACTGTGAGGTTCTGCATTCAAATCTCAGGAATGCGAGTTTTGTTTATTTATTTGTTAATAGTTTGTTAAGTAGGTTATTGGTTATTTAAAGTAGTTTCTTAGTTTGGATTGTATACTCATTTAGATATTTGGACATATAAAGATTTATTTTCATTGTAATGAGATTTCACTTGTACTCCTAAAAAAATTTAAAGATTTATTGTAGTAGTTATACATAATATTACAAAATACATAACATAAATGATATAAACATGCATATAATCTCATTTAATGTCCTTTTTGCCTTTGAACTTGTATGATTTTGACGTTTTGTCCCCTAAACTTTAATTTTGGACATTTTGCTCCTTAAACTTGCAATTTGAAGCCATTTTAGTCCCTCTCAAACAATATTGCAAGCGTGGCATTACCACGTCAATGCGTTGGTTTGATGTGACCTTGCCACGTGACATTTTGGTCCAACATGGTATTTTTGGTCCGATGTAGCATTGCCACGTCAGTAATACCGTTTGAGAGTGACTAACATATCCTCATATTACAAGTTTAGAAGGTAAAAAGTTCCAAATTAAAATGTAGGGGAAAAGGTGAATCTGAGACAAATTTGGGAGAAAAAGGGACTTTAGCCCATATAAAATGCATAACATAAATGGCGTGGGCCAAGAGGATTTTAATGCATAAGTAATACTCTATATATACTAATAATCTCACCTACTAAAAATAGATGACGTGTGATTGTTTGTGGGAAATGAAAGACAAAAGCTAGATAGTTGTTCAATAATAGGCTTGGCCACCAATCTGAAGGCTGCTTCGCTTAAATGATAACCATCCCAGTTAATATACGACGAAGGGTCATCGCAGCAGCTTCTCACCGGCGGATCGCCGCACTGATTGTCTTTGTCGAAATTGTAAGGAACTCCTTGTCCACAACATGCAATTATAGTTTCTTTAAACCCTACAAATCATAATAATAATGAATCATACAACAACAAATTAAGCAAAGCCAAATTTTAATGTCATTGTTGCCATTAATTTTTTATATATATGAAAGTTATTACCAAATTGGGCTGGGGACTGGTAAAATCGGATTGCAGTGTTGTAATAATCAGCATAGATAATGTTGACATGTGGGTGAAGCCTGCGGAGTTGGTCAAGCTTTTTCTGAAGCATTTCGTTGTGGTATTGGGAAAATTGGTTCATGTAGATTAAGCAACCTGTTAAGGGATCATATTCTTCCTTATTTGGAGTCTGGAAAGATGTCAAAATTACAGGTGAGCAGCCGATTGGAAAGTCTCCCGGAACCAAAAATGTGACTGCCCCTAACTCGATAAGCTCCTGCACATGAGAGATTCAAATTAAGTCTAATTAACAATTGGTTTTGTCAAAATTTTATCTCTTAATATAATGCTAATAATTAACTAATTGTCCGATCGAGTTTCTTACATTGATTGCTGAAGCTATGGTATCAACAACAAGAGGAACATATTGTCGAATTTCGTCAATGTTACTTCCTCGAGTCAAAGGACGATTGTAATCATCTCCTCCAATCTCTCCCATGATAATCAAAGAAGTCTTGAGCAGCCTCTTGCAATCTATATATATACAAACTTGGGTTGAAATTAATATGATAATTGCCATGTTTAAGGTGAGGAAAATTTAAGAACTTACCTGAAGGAGATGAGCAGAGAGATTGCAAAGCATTTTTGAACCATCCCAATTCATCTCCCAAAGAAACGTTTGTTTTAGCATCAAGGATTCCTCTTTCTACATAAAACGAATTATCAATTGATGTAGCACCAGCCACGGCAAAATTCACACCCTTCTCAAAGTTTGATGATCCTCCATTTTTTGCTCCGTAATATGGTGGTAAATAGGGTAATCCAAAAGCCTCAGCTACAAAAACCCAAAAAAAAAAAAAAACCCTTATGACCAATATTAATTTTGCAGTTTCAAATAATTAATCTATAAATACATACCAATGAAATCTATAATGATGCGGCCGTCACACAGTCGCCCTGTGGGAACATGGAAGAAGGATTGTCCATAAGGGGGAAAAGCAAAGTGGGGAACTATGCCGTCTATAAGATTGATATTAAGCAAGTTGCCTGTGTCAGTTAAGGAATCACCAAAGCTGAACATGGACGTAAAGCATCCATTGGCATGATGGATATTATTGCATATCAATATGCTAATCACAAGGCTAACAATAGATTTTGCATATGATGAAGAAAAAACCATATTGGGCTAATGGGATTGAATTTGATGCAGTTTTCGACTATATCGACAAGATTAATTATGAGGAAAGTTTGGTCTAAATAGGTAATGAGGTAGGTATATATATATATAGCTTGTCTCAATGAGTTGCCTTTTCTATCTTTTGCTTTTTGCTCGAGAAATTAGAAGATGGTTTTCATTTGTGTTTTTAATTGGCCAGTCCTCGATCAATTTTTTTGTTTTTATTATTACAATTATTTAATGAATTTTTTCTTTGATTTTTTGTCATTTTGTGTGATTATTACTTGTTAGTATTTATTTAAGTGCTGCCGGAAGTAGATATCAAAACATATTATCAAGCAGATACATTAATGAAGTTGGGTCCGGCTTCCAATCCATAAATTTTTGGTCATCAATCAAATGTCGGTTTAATGCAAGAATCCTTGTATAGATTTGGTGAATTTAGGGCATTGTCAAGTAAAATTTGTTACTGTAATTACTAGTAACATGTAATGTAATTAGCTCAAAATTCACATTGGTTTTTCAACATTTTTTTGGAAAATTTCCTCTGATCTATTTTTTTTTCCTCTAAGAAGCAGGGGAGCTAGGAGATTCTTAAGGGGGTGAAATATATATAATTTCTTTCTCATGATCTGAGTCTAGAATAAATTTGATACTTTGTAAATCGTGCTCGAATACTTACTTTGATTTTTTTTTCTCTTGAAAATGATATTATATTTATACTTAAAGTTATGACTATTTTATAATACAAAAATTTAATCCTTCTCGTAGAAGGATAATTTATATAGAAGGATATTGTAAAAGGATAATTTTTATTAGGAGGATTACAGTTACAGCGTTGAAATGGAATTAAAAGTCTTATTTATTTATTTATTTTTATTTGACAAAAAAAGTTCTTATTTTTAACCTATTAAATATTAGATTTGGATCTTAAAAAGTTACTTTTATTTTACCTATTAGTAAAATTTAAAATTGGGCCATAAAAATTAACCTATACAAATATGCCCATAACTAAAGAAAATTTAGTAATTAACATATTAGTAAAAAAATTTAAAATGGGGCCATAAAAATTAACCCAAATATTGCCCATAACTAAGAAGGAAAATGACGAAGAAGAAGGCATCTAGAAATGTTAAGAAATTGCAGTATGCAGATAAGATAAGAGTAAGGTTTGGAATTTTTGTGGTTGTTGAATCTTCGGTCGCCTTTGCCCCAACATAAAAAATCCTGGACCCCATGAAAATTAAACAGCACTCGAAAGTCATAGATAGATATAACATAATAAAATCTAAGCATATCGCTTCCACATTTTTGTATATGAAAATCTGGATTTCATATGTTATATTTTAATATTTGTTTTTCTGGATAAGACAATTACCTGGAAATCTGTCGAATGCTTGAACAAAAATGATAAGAGATTCTCGATAGCAAAAAATGGTGAATGAATTATTGCTTTGTCGAAAAAGAATGAATTACTTACTGCCCTTACGTCGATGACCAAATTACTAATTGTATTCATCACTGTTTGCTTGGGAATTTTTTTTTTTTAAAAAAAGAACGTGGCTCTTTTGTGTCGGCATAAATCTTACAAGGGAAAAAAAGGATCATTTTATGTTTTTATGTATCATATTATTTATTATTGCATTGAGTTTACCAAACTTATCAAGAGCAAGTTCTTGACTTCCTACTTAACAAAAAGATGACTTAACCACTAAATCAAGTGTATTTTTTAAAAAAGAAAAACACATGTTAATAATATTTAAATAAGTAAAACTAAAATTTGTAAGTGTTCATCAAGTTAACCTAAATGATGAGATCTCCAATTTAGGGGTTCAAAGTTTACAGAAAATCTCATGATCATGATTCCAATGGTCGTATTTGGTTTATTTGGAAGGATTGTTGTCAGATTGAGTTGGTTGATATGTGTGATTAATGCATCACCTAAGGTGACTTACTCTGGTAAAAAATTCTCTCTCTGCTGTTTATGGTGCAAATTTTGAGAATGAGAGTAAAGATTTGTGGAACCACTTAACTCATACTACTGGTATCATTGGTCATGAAGCTTGGTTGGTTGCTGGTGATTTTAATATCATCTCTAATGTTGAAGAAAGCTCTGATTATGATGGTACGCAAATAGCTGGATCTGATATTCTGGATTTTACTGAATGTTTATCGCACTTAGATCTTGTTGATCATGCCTAGGACCTCTCTTTACTTGGTGGAACAAGAGAGATATAGGCTCTATTTCTAGAAAGCTAGATCGAGCGTTGATCAATATTGAATGGCTGAATTCTTTTCCAAATTCTACTTTTGAGTTTTTAGCCCCTAAAGTTTCAGATCATTGTGCCATTCTTGTTAAACTTGATTCTCAAAGTTATTCTCCTCCAAAGCCTTTTAAGTTTTTTAACTTTTGGACCAAGCACTCTGCGTTCCTTACAGTTGTTGAGAATTCTTGGACTCAACCTATTTCTAGTAAAGACCCTATGATTAAGCTTTTCCGCAAACTCAAAAGATTAAAAATTGTCTTGAGGCGTTTTAATAAGGAAAAGTTTGGGGAATTATCTGCTAAAGTTTGTATGAAACGTGAGGAAGTGGCTCAATTGCAGGTGAGTATTCTGCAAACTGGTTCTCCTCAACAGAGTGCTATTTTAAAAACTAAAGAGCTTGAGTTAAAATACTTGCTTGCAACTGAGGAAAGTTTCTTTAAGCAAAAGTCTCGAGTTCAATGGGTCAAGGAGGGAGACCAGAATACCAAATTCTTTCACAAAATAGTGGCTGTGAAAAAGAAGTCTAACACTATTAAGATGCTCAAGTGTGCTGCTGATAACACTCTGAATACCTTTGAGCAAATTTCTGATGAAGCTATCAATTTCTTCAAATCATTGCTTGGACAGAAGGATAATGATGTTAATGGTTGTTCTATTGAGATACTAGCTGAAATCTTGCAGGATACTGTTCCTGAAGAACTAAAACAAGCTTTAATTGATCTAGTCACGCCTGCTGAAATTCAGAAAACTATTTTTCTTATGTCTGGAGACAAGGCACCTGGACCTGATGGTTTCAATGCCCATTTCTTTCAAACTGCTTGGAGCTTGGTTAAACATGATGTCATTGAAGTCATTCTCTACTTCTTTCAAACAGGTACTTTACTTGATGCTTTTAACTCAACAGCTATCACTTTGGTCCCTAAAGTACGAAACCCTACTTATATTACTGAATTCTGGCCTATTGCCTGTTGTACAATCATCTATAGATGTATTACAAAAATCTTAGCCAACAGATTAAAACTTTGTCTCCCTTATTTAATTGCGGATAATCAATATGCTTTCATAGAAGGAAGGAAACTTGTGGATAATGTTCTTTTAGCTCAGGAAGTTGTTTGTGGCTACAATAGAAAGAACTCGTCTCCTAGATGTGCTTTTAGGATTGATCTCAGAAAAGCATTTGATTCTGTGGATTGGTCTTTTATTCTTAATATTCTTCAAGCACATGGTTTTCCTGTTAAATTCATTTCTTGGATTTCTACTTGCTTTATGAATCCTCACTATTCTATATCTCTCAATGGTGGTTTGATTGGTTATTTTGCTGGTGCCAGAGGTGTAAGACAGGGAGATCCCATTTCTCCATACCTTTTTGTGCTTTCAATGAATGTACTGTCTAGATTACTGGATCTTGCAGCTCAGCATGGGGTTTTCTCTTATCATCCCAAATGCAAACAGATTTGTCTTACACATTTATGCTTTGCTGATGATTTTGTTGATTTTCACAAATGGTACTGTTGATTCTATAGCTAGAGTAAAGAGCATACTGGATTTATTTTATCATTATTCTTGTCTGAAATTGAACTGTGAAAAGAGTGAGCTATTCACTGCAGGTGTTTCAATTGATATTGAACAAGAAATGCAAAGCTTCTCTCAATTCAAAATTGGCTCTTTTCCTGTTAGATACTTGGAACTTCCCTTGGTCTCAAAGAATTTAACAGAAAAAGATTGTGGTGCTCTTATTGAGAAGGTTAAGCAGAGGATTTCACATTAGACAGTGAAGTATCTTACTTTTGCTGGCAGGTTACAGCTTATTCAATCTGTTCTTTTCAGTATTCAAAACTTCTGGTGCCAAAGTTTTATCTTACCAAGTTCTGTTATTAAAAATTTGAATCAACTGTGTTCTTCTTTCTTCTGGAAGGGAAATGATAGTAATGCAAAAGGGGCCAGAGTCAGCTGGGATTGGATTAGTCATCCTAAAGCTGAAGGAGGTCTTGGACTTAAGAATATGGTAGTCTGGAATCAGGCTTGCATGATCAAACACCTGTAGAGTATCTTTGCACAATCTGGCTCTCTTTGGGTAGCCTGGCTCTATGCTTATGTTATAAAACAGAACACTCTCATGGAGATGCCTATACTTCAACGTTATAACTCGAACTTAAAGAAGATTCTTAAACTCCGAAGCGAAATTGATCACATCATTCAACGAGGTGACTGGAATCAGGATGGTTACATCTATAAAACCTCCCTGATGTATGAGCAATTGAGACATCAACAGCCTCGGGTTTCTTGGCACAAATTAGTATGGTTTTCTCACAACTACCCTAGGCATTCTTTAATCACTTGGATGGTTATTCTTGATCGTTTGCCTACTAAAGATAGATTGGCTAGCTGGAATTTACAAATGCCTACTATGCATTGTGTGCTTTGTGGACAATATTCTGAATGCATGGATCATTTATTCTTCACTTGTGATTACTCAAAGAAGCTTTGGGGGAAAATTCTTCAAGCTTGTAGACTAAATAGGGTTGTTGGCAGTATGAACTTCATTGGGCAATCACTAAACTCAAGGGTAAATCTCTTATCTCTTTAATCTTAAAATTGGCTTGGAATGCTTTTTGTTATGTGATATGGAGAGAAAGAAATAGTCGAATTTTTCAACAGAAGATGAACACAGTTTAGCAATCTTTTATTCTCATTGCTGATTCTATTAAGCTTAGGTTGCTTGGCTTTAAACATGTTGCTAAGGATCCTATAAATATTTCTCTTTGTAATAGCTGGTCTTTGCAGCTAGATTGGTGAGTTTGTAAGTTTGTTTTCTTATAATAGTTCCTTTGTTCTAGTTTTGTAGCAGTTCTTATTCCTGCTACCGGATGAATAATGCATATTTATCCAAAAAAAAAGAAAAAGAAAAAGAAGTTGAAATTTGAAAGAAAAAAATAAAAAGAAAATTTGAATTAGAGAAGAAGAATATCCCTTCCAATTAGAGAATACTAATTAGATGGCTAAGATTAATTAGGAAAGATATAATGTGTTATCAGGCCTTATTTGACTAAATTTAGAAACATATTTTAAACGATTATAGGGACCAAATCAATACTTTAAAATGTCAAAATTGTACAAGTTTGGGGGGAGGGGTGGGGGGGGGGTAAGGCCAACATAAGCTACTGAGACTTATCATTATTACCATGGATAGATTTGGATACAAGGATGTTGGTGATAACTATGACTTTGAAACACAGCTGATTGAAAAAGTCTCAGAGTTTTTGAAATGTGAGCCTTTAAGTATTGGTAATCACCAAATTTCCTGTTGCTGCCAGCACAATTGGTAATTATAATCAGATCATTGCTGGAGGCACTGGTCAAAGGGCTCGAACAAGTAATGAAATTCAGGAACTAATGGAAGCAAACGAATCCGGGATGGCATACATGATGGCAAATACTCATATCATAGCCAATTCAACATCTTCCTTCATTAAGAAATTAGTAATTAACATAATCTACGGGTTTCTCAGACGTAATAGTAGGCGTCCTGCAGTTGCACTTGGGATTCCTCATACTTCTCTTATCGAAATCAGAATGCTTTACTATGTTTAAGTTAAGCACATATAAGTGGGAACAAAAACTTGTTTCCACCAAAGAAGTTTGAAGAAATTGGATATAAATAAGTATGTTTTCAGCTCTTATTGTATATATAGAGTTATATATAGTCAGTCTTACTAGGTACATATAAGCTGTATTTTGTTCTGAAAAAGATGGAGATTGCTATAATGTCTGATACATTAGGAGAAATGCAAAATGTGAAAGACTTTCTAGTTTTTCTATATATAGTTGAGAGGGTGCCTATTAGTTCTTGAAATTCCACTTTTAGTTATATATAAAAATTAAGGTAACAATTGGTTGTGAACTGTTGGAAGAGGGTTTTAGCAGAGTTGATCAAACTTGCAATCTCTGCAGGCCGAATGTGGCAAAGCCTTGGGTTTATGTAGCGTTTGATGAGTTTGGTCGGTTCAGTTTGCCAAATCCAATTTTGTTGCGCGAAATTCGGGCCAAAGCCTTTTTGCTTGGACAAAATCTAGCTGTTGCCATCAACAAAGAAGAGTGAAAAGAAAATAAGATTTCTCATCTAGTTGAGATGGTTAAATGTTTAAATTTGTTGAGAAATATTGAGTTCAAGATTCACTACTTTTCCAAAGAGACTTATATTTTGCTATTTTTATGTACAAAAAACAAAAGAGGGAAAAATGCTTATAAGAAAGATATATATAAACTTTGTTTGGCCTAACTAATCTATTGACATAAGTGTTTTGTAAAAAAAAAAAAAAAAAAAAATCTATTGACATAAGTGTTTTGTAAAAAAAAAATCTATTGACATAAGTGATTCTAAAAAGAGCTTTTCGAAAAATCTTCGATTTGAAGTTTTTGACTTGTAATTCAAAAACAATTGGAAAGTGCTTCTGAAAGCACTTTTGGATTTCCTAATTGACCCGGTTAAGCTTTTTCCAGTATATAAGTTGTAAAATAAGCTAGGCCAAATAGACACGGAAGGAGATTTATCTATACTATATATAAAAGTACGAGTTTTGAGAAACTTTTAAATTGCCTATTGTACCCTTATTTTTCAAATATATTGTCTTAAATGCCCTTACTTAACTATTATAGTTTTATTCTACTAGAAACTCTATTTTTATTCAATTAAATTAAATCTAATATCTTTATAATTACTTTATTTTTACCAAAAAATTTGGATATACTAAAATTTTTCTAATATACAATTTTATTCTACTAAAAACTCTATTTTCATTTAATTAAATCTAATATCTTTATAATTACTTTATTTTTACCAAAAAATTTTGGATATATTAAAATTTTTTCTAATATACAATTTTATTCTACTAAAAACTCTATTTTCATTTAATTAAATTCAATATTTTATATAATTTTTTTAATTTTTACCATTTTAATTTAAAAAGTAATTGTGATTGACATTTCAATGTATTATGATTAAAATTTGTTATTTTCCTAACGTGTAATTATTTTATTTGACTTATAATTATTTTTTTCTTGATAAATACAACTTTGTTGTGGGTTTAAATTTGTTGTTTTATACATTTTTAATATTTTTATTTGTGTGGAATAATTTCTTAATTTTGTTATTTTGATGGTAAAACCCAATGTATATATAAATGTGCTGGTCGGGTTGGATTTGGATTCAATTTCGGGTTAAAAAATTTTTGGGTTATACGGGTTCGGTTAATTTTTGGTTTTAGGTTGGGTTGAGTTTGGATCGCTCAAATGTCGGGTCATTTGGATTTAGGTCATTTTTGGTTTGGGTGTTTTTCGGTTTTGGGTCATATGGTTCCAATAATTTTGGGTTTGAGCCTCTGGTTTAGCCTCTAATTTTCAGGTTTAGGTCTTTTCGGATTCTGGTCATTTAAATATAATTAATCTCGATTTAGATAATTTCGGGTTGATCGAGTTCGGGTCATTAATGATTTGGGGTCAAATAATTTCGGTTTCGAATTGAGCGAATTTTTTGGTCGAATCGAGTTGGATCTGGTTCGGTTTCAGGCAGTCGAGTCGAATATCCACACTCGGATGAAATTTTGTCATCTCTAATAATATAATTTTTTAGGACAAAATTAGTAGTATGCTTAAGATTTTAATCTTCATATAATTTAAAGTATCACGTGCAACGCACGTGGAAGCGAAGACTAGTTAAAGAAAATAGGATTTGTAAGAAATAATAAAGGAGTAAAATGATACCGGTACTTTACACAGAGAAATTGGCTAAATATTCAATTTGGACAAAACCTTTAAGAATCAATTTATTTTGAGGTAAAATCTTTTAATTTGGTCGATTAAGGGCAAAACATCCCAAAATCAATTCAATTTAGTGCAAAGCATCAATTTAGATAGGCGGTGTGTGAAAAGTTATACACATATGACACCTGTCCAACTAATAAAGGCATAATCTTGTCGAAATGTTAATGGTGATATGATAGAGGCAAAACATTTTCGTGTTTGAATTTTCCAAATAAGGGAAAAACATATCAATAAATTAAATACTCTTAAGTAAATGAGTAAATGTTTGATAAGGTCTGTCTATAAAATCCCACTTTTACACCCTCCAATAATAGAATGAAACCTCATAAATTTTGAGATTTTCTTATAAAGTGCATCATATGGAATCATATTCAATAAAAACTTAATTTTACTCTTTTTCTACCGTTTATTATTAATCCCAAATATTTGAAACCCTAAATTTATATTTCTAAACCCTCCTAAACCAAATAGCAAGCCCCACATAAAATGAAAACCAAACACAGAAACAGAATTACGCAAAGTGTTCAAAATAGTTTCTTATTTGGTTCAATACTATTATTATGTTGATGTGTTAGAAGGAGCAGATCGTCCTCAACTTAGATTCCAATAGTTTTGGTTCTCCCATCGTCATCTTTCCAGGTACATGTTCCCCGCATGTATATTGACATGGAAGACCATCTTCGTTGATTTGTCCCTCCTTTAGTCTGAAACTATTTGCTTGATGAGTAGGCTATTGGAATGACTGGTTCAACATAATTGGCAAATCTCACACTTGGCCTCTGTCCGCAACACTACTACACGATAGTTGGAGAAGGAAAAAGAAGATTGTTGGGCAACCATATTGCTTAAAGTGCAAAACATACTCTTAAAAATAGAAAAATGGAGCAAAATAAATTAATTGATTAAATCACGTTAGTGTGTCTACCCAAAGAAATTTAACTGGTTAAATAATTGAGTAAAGAAATTCAATTGAATAAGTGAAACAAGTATGCAATTGATTACATAAAGGAACAAATCATTTTTAAAATTACCTGGGAAGATGAGAAGATGACGAGGGGAGAATCAAAAGATTCAAAACTATTGGAATCCAAGTTGAGGGGAGCGTGCTATTCAATTTTTAGAAGGGCTTAGAAATATAAATTTAGGGTTTTGAATATTTGGGATTAAGCTCAAATCCTTGGAAAGAGAGTAAAACTAAGTTTTTATTGAATATAATCCCATGTGATGCACTCTATAAGAAAACCTCAAAATTTATGAGGTGTCATTCTATCATTGGAGAGTGTAAAAGTGGGATTTAATAGGCAGACCTTATCAAATATTTACTCTAAGTAAATTACTTAACAACGATATATCAGTAATTACTGTTAAGGCTAACAATACGTATTCATCACTTGCGAAAAGATTTTACCTGCCCCAAATTGAAACCTTGCCTTGATTCGATTTTAGGATGTTTTGTCCCTAATATACCAAATTAAACGATTTTAATCCAAATTAGACCGATTTTGAAACGTTTTGCTCTTAATAGAGCAATAAGCAAAAAAAAAAAATACTGATAAATTTTAGTCTAAACTATAAAATAATCTCAAACTTTTCCATTTTTTTTTCTCTTTTTTACTTCTTATATCTTTAAAAAAACTTTATATTGTTGGTAAATTAAGAAAGATATACGGGATCGGATTATGATACACATGTGGTTCAATAATACTTGCATGTATATATTTTATTATTAAAAGATTTTTGAATTGAAACCTTTAGGAAGAAAACAGAGAAAAGGAGAAGAGCCACGCGTATTCAATCATTATCATGTTGCGTGGTTGAAATATTGAAAGTTTGAAAAAAAGTGAAAATGGCTTCCACCAAGGGATTTGAAGCACGTCAAGAGAAATTCATAAACATATCCTAGCATATATTTTGACATTTAATGTCCCTGTTTTTTGACTATCGTCTGCAAAAACAACTTAAATAACACAACTCTTAGAGCTGCAAAATCCAACATGCTAGCTTTATAATATGAATTTCCAAATCCCAAGTCCCAACCCCCAACTGTCCAATGTCCATCTCCAACACTAGCAAATCGTTTGAAACTTGTAGTTCACCAACCAATCACCATATCCTCTATTGCCCTCATTTAATTAAAATCCAGCAACGAAAATTTCTTTTATATATGTACTCTCTGTCAGTCCTTTTTATTTATATATATCACACACACCTATTAAGAAAATTAGTTTTTTTAAAAAAAAAAAATTAAACTTTTTACAATTTTTATCCATATACTCTTTCTCTTTCCCATTTTAAAGTCATCTTAGTAGTTATATTGTGTATTAGAAAGTAGGTTTGAAAATTAAAAAAGATGAGATGACTCAATTTTATACAAAATAATTATAATATTTCTTATCCTATTAATGTAGACTTGAGTTATGTTATCTTCTCTTACCCTAACTCCAAACATGCACTTCACTTTTTCTTTTTTTAAGGCCGATAAGAAATTTTATTAATAGATCAACAACTTAATTATAATAACGAGTCCCCCCAAGCAACAAAAGGAAGGAAAATATGCACTTCATATATGGCGTGTGGTCCAATATCTTTGATCTTAATTTGAAGCTTTTGTTGAAATTGACACATGATAATTTGAAACCCTGCAGGAGACTGCTTGATTCATCAATTTCTTATTAATTATTGATAGGTGAATGAAAACATATGTATAGCGACTTATGGATCAAAGGGGAAAGAGTAAACTCGCATGCTTAGTGCTGACACTTTTTTTTGAGTTTCGTTTTGGAAATCAAGTCAAATTACTCCTTGCAATAAAAAAGGCTCTAGAATTTATTCAAGTCATGATCTCTAAATTCTCAAATGCCGTTCAAAATGTTGGTCTAGTCAAAATTATTCAAGTCATCTTAGATTTTGATTAGTTAACGAGAGCAAAATTAAAAAACCTGCCCATTTGGGTTTTTTTTTTTGTTTTCTTTTTTTTTTTTCCAATTTTTCCCTTGTGGATGTTAGGTGAGATTGTCGTGGAATTGCCACATCAGCAAGTAAACCGAACTATTAAGGTTTCCATTCATTTTGGGACAAATTTTCTAACTTTAAAAGTTAAGGGTACGAAGGTGTAAAAAAAGAAGAAAGTGTGTAAAGTATCCATTTTGAAAAGGGGGTAAGGGTAAAGCCATAAAAAAAGTTATTTTTTTGGCCAAATATAAAAAAAGTTATTTGATTATCACATTTTTAATTCTATGCTATGTATATATCCATGATGAAGCTTATAATTGTTATTCAATGTACGTGCGCTTATATATGCAAAATTTCTAAAAACCTATATATGCTGCGATATAATAAATTAATAGTTGAAAAAGAAATTCCTCGATCTATTTATTAAATCGATATGTTTGAGTTGATGATTATCTCATCAATTAATTAGTTCGTATTCCATTTTGCAAAAATCTAGAACGAACTGAAATCTCATGCAATGCAAGTAGATGAATATATATTATAATTACTTGTCTTTCCAGTATTTATATACTCTTTTTTTTTTATATAAATCCTTAATATTATAAATTAAAATTATATGTACCTAATAATAAAAACACACACACATATATATAGGGACATGAATCTCTATTATTTACAAAAATAATGAGAAAATGTTATGGCGGAGATAGGCATATAAACATTCCAAGATTCTGCAGCAAAAAGCTTGTGGGACTCAACTCTCTAATTGAAAGATACGCATATCAATATATTTTTTTTGGTGAAAGCATATCAATATTCCAATATTTGTTACAAAATTTACATATCTTCTTGATCAGTTGTTAAGAATTCAAAGAACACGAAGTCTATCTGTTATATAAGGCCACTGAATTGATCATTGAATTTTAAACACTCAACCGTATTAATTAATTATTACTTTTTATGAGAAAACATATACTTATAGACTAATTAATCAAATTTCTTTTTCTGATAGACAAATATAATGAATTAAATTTCAATTTTACAAGTAAAATGAACCTGGTCCAGACTTTGACAAATTTTCGTAATTAATAGAAAAATATCGATTCCATCATGTTTGCACTAAAAATTGCAATATAGTGTAACCCATCATAGTAAATTCGCATAGAAGAGATATGCTTGGCTGAAATGAAAGATGTACGTATTGTATGGAGTCAAATTGCATTAATTATTATTATAATACTAATTTCTTCTATAAATGAAGCACTGCATTTTGGTCCCCCTATGTGTGGGTGTGGGGGTACACGGCCAACCCAATTAATAGCCCACCCAGTTCATGCTGTCATGCATAAATTTCCCATTCCAAATTCAATGATTATTGGTTTCTAATTGCTCTTTTTTATTTTTCATAACTTGTTAACAAATTTGATATAACGACGAGTTGATGTGTTAAGCTTATACCATATGTCACCTTAATTAATGTACCGTAACTGCAACATTTATGATCACAAAAGTCTTCACTACGTGCTCAAACTGCTCATCAATCATAATTTGAGATTTTACCTAATTTGATCCGAATTTGAAATGACCTTAGTATAAGAAAATAATAATGAAATTTAATCAACTTTTCATGCTTTTCACCTGAAATTAGGGATTAGATTCAGATTCATAAAAATTTAAGTAATACAAGAAAAAAGTCATTCTTTTTACTAATCATCCGGTTGATCACATTGGGTCTCGATTAATTTGGAGTCGATCGAGCTGCATCGGACCTGATATAGGGAAAAGCTCTCCAACACATGTTTTCGTCATTCACAGAACTCAAACCTGAAGGCTGAAACCTTGTTTTAAACTTTTAATTGAGCTCCTTCCACTCAACCCAACATATGTTAATTAAAATGAAAGTCCTTTCTTTTTTTACGGAAGTGTTTTTATAACACTCGCATCCAATCTAACTTGGGATTAGAGCAACCTACTTGTTCTTTCTTTCTTTCTTTTTTTGTTCATATATATATATAGATATAGTAAAGGAGTGGAGAGTTCGGAAATCCAGGTCTCTTAAGATTTCTCTAATCTTTTAAGCCACTAGCTGGTCAAGAAGGTAGAGTTTTAATTTATTTAATTCCTAAAAGAAAATATGCGCTCTTCATGCTTTTGTTACGTCACTCGAAACACCAATTATTTTGTGCGTATATCAAGGAAGGAGACTTAATACGTGAGTTATATATATACCCACCCCTATATACTGACTAGCCCACAAATTAACTAACTCGTCTTCTTCTTCTTCTTCACTTTGAGTACTTATATTATCTCTCTCTGAAAACAGTAACACCATGTATTATCCATCTCTGGTTGCCTATCACATATTCTTCCATTCAACTAAATATCTCTATTTTCTTCTTCTACTTGTCTTTGCTTTGCTTTACATGTTCATGTTCCCCAACGAGATTATGGGAACAAGTATTCAAGAATGGGCAGCTGCTTTGGGTTCTGCTGGTAATGAATATGCATGTGGAAACTTGACTTTCAGGGTTCCAGAAATCTCAACTTCTGGCCTTGATTCCAACCAATCCTATTATAAGGTCCCCTTGATGGTTTCAACTTTTCATGATTACTTACCTCAACTATAAACTTGTTTCTTTTACTATTTTTCTGTTCCTGTTTTTGTTACTTATAATTTCATGTACAGCTGTTCTTACTCCTTACCTGTTGAGTTTTATCTCCGAATAATATTTTTATGTTTTGTATTGTTAGATTTTGATTTTAATGCTGCAGGAAGTCTTAGTTTTGATTTTGATTTATTTATGTAATATATGAACTAATTAAGGAGTAACTGTTATCTCTCTCATTACTTAGCGCATATATACAATAATATATATACTTCATATTTTCACTTAATTGTACTTGTGATTTGATGAAGGCATCTATTCATTTGGAAAAATGGAATCAAGACGTGCATGTGTGAGTATTTGGCTTTGCTATTTGGATAGAGTCGATTTGAATTGAAAAATGAAGTGCTATTTAACATTGCAAGTTAACTCGATGATTTCTAAGAAGGAAAAATTTGCACCCAAATGCATTTTAAGGTTTAAGGCACCCCGTTAACAAGTATTTAATATGTATATCAAATGAGTTAAACAAAATGATAATTATTTACCAAAAAAAAAAACAAAATGATAATTATACAATTTTACTGAATTGTGAATGGATAACTATAGGTAATTTATATTGTTTAAATTACACTCCATTATATTGCTGAACAATATTCATGTTTTTCCTTGGCCAACAGCAATGATCAGGAGTTAAACCTATCCTGGGTCATTTACCCTTCACCATTATTGATTTGGGCCGGCCACAAATCCACATTTATATCTATAGCGGGCTTGGGCTTGGTTTCCAATTATTTTAATAACATTGTTCAAACTAAACTGGGGTAGAGGGTAGACGACTAGTCACCTAGAGAGATATTCTCCAAAGTTAATTATTTGTAGTGTTATTTTTTTACTAATACGTTATATTGAACCCGGTTAATCTGAAACCGAATTATGCATTAGATGCCAATTACTAAAAGTTCTTCCAACACTTATTTTCTCAATTCACAATCTAACTATTTATCTTATATCCCTTGCTAGCTCCAGATGATTGAAAATACATGATTTCATAAAGACATATATTCAAATTCAAATTCAAATTCAAATTATTATAACAGAAGAAAGAAAAAGAAAAATTAATCATAAGTGAAAAAATCTTATATTAATTCCCTTTTGAATTTCAATAATGGTGGGGGCTAAGGTCTCTCTATTATATATATGTCTAGCGTGGAAAAGCTCCTAAACCTGACGTGGTGGTTCGACCTCTTCGTCTTGGAGCTTGACGAGACTGTAAGTGCAAGAACCAACCAGGGCACCAATCGTGGGTGCTATAAAGTAAATCCACAATGCCTTGTAATTCCTTGCTGCCACAGCCGGCCCCAAAGTCCTCACTGGATTCATTGAAGCCCCACTGGTTGGCCTGCATAACAACACAAGGACAAATGTATAAATCACAATTATTATTTAGATTTTGATGAGAGAAGATGTTCTATCATGACTGTCTATAAAGTTCTAGTTTTACACCCTTCGATACTTAAAAAAAGTTATATCTTTATTGTAATAGAAATTGAAATAGTTGATAAAGATTGGGGTGATAATATCCTACGCGAAACAATTGGATGGTGTAAAATATAGGTTTCATAAATCATCCTGATAAAATTTTCACTCTTCTGATAATATCTATCTTTATAGCCTTTAGAAAAAAAATCTATCTTCTTTATAAGACTTTAACCACCTTTTTTTTTATCCCTTTTGAAATGACACAAGAAAGTAAGCCCTAAATGTACTAATTGCATGTCTAAACTTGTGAAAAAGTGATAAATTAATTAATACTTTTTAAACGAAAATTTATACGACTATGTTAACAATTGGAAATTTAACGGAATCGTATTCATTTCTATCTAAAAATGGTTAATTGGTCTTTTCTATAAGTTTATGCCTGACAATTTTTTAAGTTCAAAAGTTAAATTGTCTATTTGACACGTTCAGGGTCTAAATATATCTAATAAACCTTTATTCAACCTAACAAGAAAAAATAATCACCATTTGATAAGCTTTTCATAACCGAGCTGACCAGTCAACCGGTCAAAGGTCTGATAGGTGGTTCGATCGGTTCAACTGATCGGGCAATTCAATTACCATTTTTGTTGAATGTTTTATATTTTATGGTATAAATATTTTATCAATTAAAAATGCTTGGTATAGTGGTAAAAATATGTTTTTTCAATGAAGTGAGAGGTTATAAGTTCAAATTTCTATAATCTTCAAATATTTTTTTTAACATAAAACCGATTCAATCTGGTCCAACCAGTCGATTCGGCAAGATTTATTCGGTTGGTGGCGAACTGAATAGGCCACCAATTTTCGGTTCAATCAATCAAACCGGCCAATTCGATCCGGTTTCAAAAACAATGCATTTGATATATATATATATATATATATATATTTCTCGTTCATTAATTAGTAAAATTCTACATTAGAAAAAACCCATAAAAAAAGTTCTACATTAAGACTTAAGTTTTCTTGTCCGTACACTACAAGTTTAACATCTTTATTTATTTTTCCTTTTTTTTTCCCGAAACTTAAAAGAAAAAGAAAAAGAAAGGTGAATTATAATCAGTGAATATATTATTTGGTGGATGGAGCACAATGAGACACCAAAAATGGGGCGAGAAGATTTTATTCCTAATATAATGAATCAAAATCCTCTGCCCCCATTTTTGGTGTCCCATTGTGCCACAACCACCAAATTACGTCACGTGTCCCTAGTATTATACCTTATTTGTTTTCGAGTTTTAACAAATATTCCCTCTGTTCCTATTTATTTTAAAATTTTATTTTGTTTTATATATATTTTTTAAAAGATGGTCAAAGTTGAAGTTGTTTGACCAAAATGATAACATATAAATAGGAACAGAAGGAGTAGTAAAAATCCCAATTAAAACCAGGTTTAGCTCCAAATTAATAACAAATAATTATATATAAGGGTTAGTCCTAAATTTTAATACATTCCCTATAGGGTTTTAGAATGAAAATATAAAATTAAACTGTTACGATTTTGACTCAAATCCCAATTAAATTTGGATTGAGATTTTTTAGGCCTATTGCTTGGTGGACAAGAAGACTTGGTAAACCAAAATCCTAGTAGGAAAGGGATTCTTGGAGGCTAAATTTATGCTAGTATAAATACATAGTTTCTCTATAGGATTTTGTATGCTTGGAGAAAAGATGTAGTCTAAGTGTTAGATTTGGGTGGAGGCACCCTATAGGACAAAAGGATGGTTCTTATGGGTGTGTGTGATTGTTTGGTTTGGTAGATGTGATGATTGGTTTGTAGAGACCGAGCGAGAGTGTTCATAGAGACCGAGCGAGAGTGCTCAAGATTGTTTGGATTTGGTTTAAGATTGATTGTTAGATTGGGTCGAGAGATTGAGAGAGAGTTATTGATAATTATGTGTTGATGTAATTTTCTATAACTAGTGGATTTCTCTTCTCCTCCGTGGATGTAGGCAAGTTCAGTGCCGAACCACGTAAATTCTTTTGTCTTGTGTGGATGATTTATTATTTTGGTTGCTTCCGCTTGCATGATTAGTTTGCTAGATTATAGTTTTGGATATCCGGGTTACAACATAAACATACTCTTATTTATATGTACAATGCTCTCATGGGGTGACACTTGGCGTTTTGTGTCGTTGCCAAGTGTCAGTTGATAGAATTTTTGATGTGTTCATTGAATCACTTTTTGTGAAAAAAAAAATTAATTGATTCTTAGAAACAATTGAATCTATTAATTAAACTTGAGAGAATTTTTTATATGTTTATTGAAGAGTTTTTTTAAAAAAATTAATTAATGGATAGATTCCAAAATACAATTGAATCTATTAATTAATTTTTTTTGGGTACATGAATCTATTAATTAATTAATAATTCATATGTGTTTGTTGAATAGTTTTTTTTTTGTTTTTGAAAAGTAATTAATGGATTCCAAAATATAAAATTCAATTCATTACTTAATAGTCAATTCATTTACCTTCTCTCTATCAACCATTAATCATAGAAAACAGAAAATGTCTTTGTTCAATGTTTTTTTACCTTTGCCTACCCAATATATACGATTATTATTCCTCTCCCCTAAATCAAACTTCAAAAAAAAAAAAAAAAAACTCCGGTACCAAAAAAAAAACCCCCTCAAAAACTCCATTCTCCCTTTTATGATTTAAGTGTTGATTAATTTTTTTGGATTGAGGCGATTTACCTTCCCTAGAGAGAATATTTTGAAGATGTTGAAAAATACCTTTCAGTTTGGGTTTTTATACATCTTATACAACCTCAGGTACGTCTTTCTAATTCCAATTTCTTCTTCTTTATTTTCTTAAAAATATAATTCGTTTTGGTCTTTTGGTATTATTATATATATATTTCCAATACTATGTTTCTTTTGCAATTTTCCTTTTGTAGGAGTAAACCTCTGCAAATTTGGGATAAAGAAGGTAAGTGAAATTATAAGGAAATAACTATTTTGTTTTGCCGTAAATTAAATGGGTTTTAACTTTAAGTTTGAGTGTGTTGTTGGATCATTGTCGGAGAGAGTGCGGAATAAAAGCAATGGCTCAATTTTTTATTGTTGGTTCTTTCATAAGAACAAATGACTTAAGTTTCTGCTCATAATTTTCTTTTAAACACCTCATAAATGAAATACCCGCACGCGAAGCGCGGGGTAACAATCTAGTTTAATTTAACTAGGCAAACAAGGAATGACATTAAAAACTGAAAAAGGATACGTGTTATTATTTGGTGGATGAGACACAATGGGACACCAAAAATGGGGACATAGGATTTTTATCCATAATATAATATACATGTCAAAGGCGTGCAATGAACTTTTACCCAAAAAAAAAAAGGGCGTGCAATGAACCAAGATATATATAACTTTTTAAAAAACTCTCAAGTTGAGACAAAATAATAATACTGGACTATTTTTCAAAAAAAAATAATACTGGACTAATTAAACTCTCCACTGGTGACACCGATCAACCCCCAAGCACAATAAATCAATAATTAATAAAACTTGGTAAAAAATTATAAGTAATATATATTCCCTAAAAAAAATTATAAAAGGAATTTGATAAACGAAATAAGAAGCGGACAATGTACTAACCCAGCCACAAGAATGTTGAGCATGACGGTCCCCCCAATCGCTATTCCCGCCATCTCTCCCACCTGTCCATAACAATATGAGTTCTAATTAAGTAGTAAATGCATTGAGAGTTTATAGTACTCCAAGATTAATCAGAGAGTCCCTTTGACGACACATTGCGGTGTAAAAACATATATATCTTTCTTATTGATTACTACTTCTTATCAAAATCGCGTAATTAGTTAAGGACAGATAATTAATCAAAACTTATTTATTTCAATGGTGAGGAAAAAAAAATATTGTGAGTTCATAAGTTTAAGCTACTATAGTTGCTAATCTTTTATAGCGCACAATTGCTTTTCATCTCACTATGTCTGTGTAAATTAAGAAGCCTAATTAATTATAAGAGTGACAATGGTTGCAAAACGTACCGCACGGGTGTCAGTGGCAACGGCAGTGATAACAAACATAAGGTTAAAAGTAATGAGGACCTCAAGCGCAAAAGCTTGGCCGTAGCTAACGGAGGGAAGGGTGACGCCACCAGACATGAAGGGATGGAAAACTCCCTTGAGAACAAAAGAAGCACAAATGGATGCCGAAACCTGAGCTGCAATATAGGCTGGAACGTGAGCCCAAGGAAAGTGACGACATGCAGCAAATGCAACGGTGACGGAAGGGTTAAGATGAGCTCCCGATATGTGACCGATTGATAACACTATTATCATCACGGCTAGCCCTGAACATGCGGCGTTTCCTATCAGAGTCTCCACTCCGTCATACTTTTGGTTCACTATTGGTCCCGCTGCTGCGGCGAAGATTAGCATAAAAGTTCCCACAAATTCGGCTCCAACCTGCATGTATATATAAATCCATACGATTATATATCTCATGGTAATGTTAATTAACAGTTTTTTTTTTTCATTCCCTTCCATGTTATAATTAATTATAAGTACTAGCTAGACATTGCAACGTATCAATTAATTTCAAGTTTAGAAGGAAAGAGCACCTTGCGGGTAAGAGAAACGCCTGGAGAAGGGAAATCGGTGAAGCATTTTCGCCGTGGCATTGACTTCCGATCATGAGACAACGAGTCCACTCTCGTCGACGTGAACAAGGGTCCGCCGGGCGTCCCTGGAGTTGCCACTGTCGATTGTTTAATATATTCAAGTGTTGCTAATTAGACAAACTACAATTAATTACTTTGATTGATCATAAAGCTTCAACTACTTGCATATATAATTATGTATATATAGAAATCTTTTTGAGAGACAAAGGAAAAGGGTTAAAATTAAATGGCGAATTAGGTGGTAATTTGTTGCAAAGGGGAAAAATGGAAAAGATTATGAGACTATCCAAACATCTTTATAAGAAATTCACAAATAAAAATTAACACTAATTAATTATTATAAAATTAGAACTGAGCACATTAAAATCTTATTCAATCATTTTCTTATTACTCTTCATTTTCATTTTTTAGGAACTACAAAAATATATGTTTTGTATACATATGGAGATTGCAAAGTCAACTCTGAGATAATGTAAATAATAATGACCAGTTAAGAATATTACGAGATTCCGAGAAATTTGTATAAAAAGAATTAGTGAAAAATTGAATTAGGACATTTGACCTCACTCTTCATGACATGGCTCTGCAACTTGAACATGGTCGTATTAAGCAAACTAATACAAAAATACATTGAACAAAACTTATTACAAAAGTACCACCAAGAAATTTTCTCCGCCCTCTTATGTAATTGAATTAATTAAGCAAATTATTATAATTATATGTTACTCTTTCTTTTTAATATATATATGCTGATGCATGTACTTGCGTAGTTTGTATAATATATACTAAGTACATAGGAAATTACTAAAAGGCCAAATTGAGGATTAATGTGGTGCCTTCTTTTGGCTATTTTTGGTCTTTTCACACTTTTCGAGTGACTAAAAAGCCCCTTTATGAGTTTCCCCTATTCCTTTTCCTTCTACCCTTTTTCGTAATTACACTTTTCGGATGACTAAAAAGCCCCTCTATGAGTTTCCCCAATTCCTTTTCCTTCTACCCTTTTTCGTAATTACACATTTCCCTTCCTTAATTATTTTTAATTAATATTTAATGTTTTTAATTAATTGCTTCTGAACCCTAAACCCTTAATTACTTTTAATTAATGTTTCTCTCGCTGTTTTCTTTTTTCCTCTCACCAACCCAATCGCTGCTTCCTTTCAATACCTCGGTTCTGATCAATCTTCAGGTTTGCCAAAAATCAAACCTTTCCATCACTCCCCTCTGTTTTCACTTTCATATCTCTTTCCTCTTTCTACTTCGTCTCCATCCCTTCAACATGGACCGTTCAATATCATTATCCAATTAACAGCATATTTTATTATCTCTTTGCACTTCCAATTACTTAAAAAAAAACACATGTTCTTGACCTTCGTAATTTTGCACGTCTAAAAAGTTAGCTTACAAAGATTTATGCACAAACATAATTAAAACTAATCCATTTAAATAATTGCATTTTTATTGCAACCTTATATAATCCTATAAATTAATCAATCAAGCACTCTAGAACAAAAAAAATGTTCTTGGCTCTTATATAATTGATTATATTGATATCCTTATTCAATCAGTTAACCAAGCACCACTCTGAAATAAAACGCCCGTAGCGCCAGCGCGGACTAATATAGCTTGTTATAATTAAGATTCTTTTTTTTAATACAAAGTCAATCTCTGAAAAAAAAAAAAAAACTTGTAATAGAGGGAAACTGGAGTAGACTTTCCATATATATAAATCTCTACGGTTTTTCAAGATTAACAAATTAAAAGTTGAAGAGAATCCATCCGTCACTTTTCTCTGAAATCACAATTTTGGTTATCATGGATGCCCCCAAGAGGTAATTTTGCTTGAGCTTTAGAAAAATTTGAACTATATATATACATATAGCTGGTTTTGTTATATATTTTCATCTCTTTGTTTAGGCCTGAAGATGTTGCCACAGTCAACGTGCATACTGCAAAAGATTTGCTCGGATCAGGCCACCTCTATTTGGATGTAAGGTGAGACCATCTTTAATTTCATCATATAATTTGCTGTTTATATAATAGGTTTTTCTCTGGTTATGGAAGAACGCGACGGGTTATAAAAATTTATGTTTATTAATATTGTTAATAGGACACCGGAGGAGTTTAATAAAAGTCGTATTGACAATGCTCTGAATGTTCCTTACATGTTCATCACACAAGAAGGTTAGAGTAAGATCGATTTAAGATCATTTGAATCTTTAATCCTTTTATTTTTATAGATTAATTTCTTCATATATATGCCAAAAATGTACTAAATTCTTTGGAAAATGTTTATTTTTATTGTGATGTTATTATAAATTAGGTAGAGTGGAAAATCCAGAGTTCTTAGCCCAAGTCTCTTCAGTCTTGAAGAAGGATGATCGCATAGTTGTGGTAATTAATTCATAAGAATTACATAAATTCATCAAGTTTGAATTGTGGGATTATTATTACTTTTAAAATGCAAAAAGAAAAAATGAAATCAATTTAGTCTAACTGTTTTTTTTTTTCTTTTTTAAATTGATACATAACAGGGATGTAACAGTGGAGGAAGAGGTCTGCGTGCCTGTGTTACTCTTCTTAATGCAGTGAGTAAATTGATTAATATTTATATCAAGACTTTTACGGATCTTTCAACTAATCTGGTTAATTTTTTAAATTAACTTGTATTTCGAGAATTTCGTTATTATATGTTTTAATTAATGTAATAATATATAATTGAAATTTTATATTATGCATGTTGTTAATTTTATTATATAATGTTGGAGAGACAGGGGTACGAGAATGTGAGTAACATGGAAGGTGGTTATTCAGCTTGGGTAGACAGTGGATTTGCCGGTCATGACAAACCAGCTGAAGAGCTCAAAACTTTTTGCAAATTTCGCCCTTGAACTTGATCAATATGATCCATTATTTTCTGTATAATTTCATTGATGCATTATTGGACTTTTTGTATTTTTATTTTCTTTCCTTATTCCCTCATAATGAATTAATATATAAAATGGCTGATCTTGCTATTCTCTCTTTTTTCACAATGTTTTTCTATACCGACATTATATTTAGGGATTTACTAAATTGACACAATCTTGTAGGTACATGTGATAAATTGACACAATCTTGTTTAGTCCCTATACTCACAAGATGAGTCAATTTAATCCTTATACATACTCACAAGAATGGGTCAATTGAGTCTTCAATTGAACAAATGTGCCCCTTATCAATTGGATAATTGGATTCAATTGACCCAATCTTATGAGTATATACATGGACTAAATTGACAAAAATCTTATAAGTACATGAACTAAATTGATATATTTAGTACATTAACGAAAGTAAAAATTTGTGTGCAGTACAAGAACTTCCAGGTAATTTAACCCAAATTGGGGAGTTTAGTTCATCCCCCAAATTGTGAGTTTAGCCTAAATTTTGGATGGTCAAGAGAAGATAAAACCAGGAAATAGAAGTGTAAAAAATTAAAAATGGACATGCTCGGAATAGATTAAAAATGGACATGCTCGGAATAGAATAATATTTGGAGGGTAATTCTGTAAATTAGGCACCACATGTCTCTGAAGAGAAAAGACTTTATCAAAGCTTAGACGCGCTCCGGGCATTGGCAAAATTCCAATCAGCCCCGCCCGACGGGGAAATAAGAAAATTCCTAGAAAAAGAAAATTAAATATAAAATTTAAATTCCCAATTCGACCGTTGCAGAGATTTATTTAAATTAAAAACCCCCACTTTACCGTTGGAGAAAGAAATAGAAAACCGAAAAACTTCATAGCCCATCCTACTATTTCTCCATTCCGAAACCTCTTGCTTCTCTCATTTTTCTTCAATTTAACTCAACTCAATCTCTTCTTATACATAGACATGGCGGATCAAAGCTCGAACCCTTCAATCATGGAGCCAAAACAGCCACACCCACTCCACCAAATTGCTGAAACACCAACCCACAGGTTGCTTCTGAAACAATGGCTGAAAGAGGAAGAACTAATTCTCAACAGAATTTCCCTCAAGGAAACCCAGATCGATTCGGTCCGTAAAGAAATCACTCAGCTCTACATCTTCTTCTTCCTCTTCCACTCCATCTCGCTCCTCATCCTCTTCAACTCTTCCACCAAGGAGCCTCTCGCCGCCGGCTGCCGCCGCTCTTGGATCCCATCCCTCTGTTCTTTGCTCTGTTCCATGGGGATTACATGGGCGGTGAGGTATAAGACTGATGTGGAAGGGCATTTGGAGAAGCTGTTGGAGAGGGAAAAGGAAGATGGGAAATTGTTGGGTAAGTGTGTGGAGGAGTTGAAGAGGAAAGGTGTGGAGTTTGATTTGTTGAAAGAGGTTGATGCTTTAAGGAGGGCTAAGAGTCTGAGGGTGGAGGCTAAAGCTGTGAGGAAATGGTCTGCTAGGGATTTTGTTACTTTGTTCTTCTTCACTGTTTCTTGTCTTGTTCTTGGGCTTACAAGGGTTATTTTGTGCAGTTGAAAAGGTTGTGGGGAATTGTTGATTCTTTTTGTTTTAATTCTATGGCAGAAGATTAATGTTGGATTCTGTCATTGAATGGGTGGGGAAATTGGTTTCAAGGGTTGGAAAAATTTGCAGAATATTCTGTTCTGCTTTTGTATTTTGGTGAAAGTATTATTTGCAGATTATGAAATAAGAATAATTTCAACATATTCTATTATTGTACCTTTATTTCCAGCATAATTGCATTTAAAATGGTTCAAAGCACAGGTCTACAACCGGAAATGTCTTCATTTCTGATTTATAAATTACAATGTTCAACAGGGGTGGTTAACAAAGTTACTTTCCCCAAATATGCTTAACAAAGCCTGGGATATTTTACAGTAAACTTGTTAGCAGGATTACAATGCTATAGAAAATCTTAGAAAATAATGTAAACCCATCTATGATCTCAACTTGGACATGTTTTCTCCTCTTCAAACAATCGATGTTACAGAGCTAAGGGCTTTATTTACTGAGACAGAAGTCCCACTGGGAAGCAATGCTTTATTTATCCCAAAGTTCAGATAGCAGCATGAAATCCTTTGGCTTTGAACAGAATCAATAACCATGGAACTGCCAAGACAATGTCATCCGCAACGACACCAATTGCCGACCACTGGTGTCAGAGACACCTGTAGTTATTCAAGCCTAGGACAGGTTCAGAAAGTTGGAGATGAAAAGGTTGACTGCACAAGAAGCCAGTCAAGCAGCATGATCAATCATCACCAACCTGTATTAATATGCATCTAATAAAATTTTTTGAATACACATTCAATGCCTAATCAAATCGACATGAAGATTATTGAACAGATATTACCCAACCAAATCAATAGACATTGCCTGCATACAGCACAACTGCACAAGGATACTACACGCAACTAGAAATGACATACGATATTGCTAACCAAAGCAAATTGCTGATTGCAACTCAACACTCTCCAACATCAACAAGATAAGCAAGTAGTCAGTTTGAGAAATAAGCCAAACTATCACCTCAATAAAATGCCTAAGAACATTTAGTAAGCGGGTATCACAGGAGGAAGATCACAAAGTTTATACTAAGGTGCAATGTGTTAGTCTAGATTTGCTACTAGTCAATGGAATGTAAATGTAGCATTTCTAATACCCCATATATAACGAAAAAGAAGTAACAGTTGCATTTATTACTTCCAAAATACATTTTGATTAAATGTTTGTACAGTAAAATTTGGCAGTCATTCAAAAACATTAGATTAAGAAATTTTGATATTGTGGTGCACTTGCATAGTTAGACACGTCGGCTCATTTATAGCCCGATGCAATGTATTTAACTTTGATTTTTGAAGCAGGATATTAGCCAACCAAGCATGTGTATGAAATAACTTTTCTACCGAGAATTAAGCAATGAAGCCAATGATACTAATACCATCACAAAGTTGTGCAAACATTTGCATGTTGGACAAGGATTCTCAACATCAAGTTCAACAAAAATGCAAAATACATATGTTTAGCATGTAACTAAAAAACTGTGAGATTCAACTGTACATTAATTCAATGACCCAAAAGACAAGTCTTCCAAGTTTTCCTGAGTTCATACTACAAAAATATACAACAATGAAATGGTATTTCTCAAAGAATAAGAAGTTTACCACTCTTTCACTGCCCTTGCATGAGTTTATTATTACCAGCGTAGAGGACCCCTGATCCATTCAAGCGAGGATCTCAATTGAAGAGTATGAGACTGTAAATTTTTAAGATAAATGTTCATGCTTCTGATCAATTAGACTCATACTCAAAGGACACACTACTGGTCGGACTCTCACATCCATCAACTCGCTGCTCTGAATTATTGATTTTACATGGACTCTCCACGACGTTTTCTTCATAACCATCTAAAATTGGGATCATCCAGTCTCCATCTCTTCTGCCTACCCCATTTGCCTTAAAAACTACGCCATTTCTTTCCTCCTTAATGTCTTCTCGATACTCCAACGATCTAGTATTCCGACACTCAAGCAAGATAAGGTCCACCATTTTCCTTCAAACAAGATAAATTGGATCTGGCGTAACCAGATACCCTTTGGAATAGGCTTCTCTAAGGAAAACAGTCTGAACACTTCCCTTGGTACATATATAAAAGATGCCAGGGTGTTTCAAAAGCAGTTCACGCACATAACTTCTATAGCAAAATCCTTTCTAAAATGCGCCAACCTCTCAACTTCAAGCATCTTCTCTACTGTCAAGCTCAATAGCTCGTGAATGATCCCAACTGCTCGCTTTTCAAACCTCTCAATCCCTCCACAAGTACGCACATTAAGGACATCCTTGCTCTCATAAGGCTTCAAATATAGGAGCCTCTGCCATTTCTTCAGTTCCTCCCTAAATCCTCTCTCTATTTTAAACCCTGTTGGAAAATTAATGGGAAATGCATAAGTTATCTCAAACGCACTCAACCACTTATCTTTGCATTCTTTTTCTCTCCATTCTTCAACTTGAGCCACTGCCAAACTCTCATCATGATTTCACAACCTGGAAAACTTCTGCACCCAGCTCACAAGCTTCTTCCACCAAAAGTTTGTTCTAAGCTAACAATGCTTCCCTAATATACTTAAATGAATGATAAAAACAAAATTAAACAGAACAATTGATAACTCTTCCCAAGTAAACCAATTTCTAAAATTTAACAAAAACTATGAAAATTTTGACATACATTGAAGTCAACAGCACCGCTGCCAAAGGTTTACTTCATCTAATTCTATATAACTCTCAAGCCTCTCAAGCCTCTCAAGCCCCGACCTGCTAATTGTCAAAACTGATAAATGTAAGAACATATAAATTCTTAAACAAAATTAATTTGCCTCTAAATAAATTATGCAAATCCTAGGTCTATCAAGGAGTTAAAGGAAATTTAAGATATTAAAAATGTCCTGACAGTCGTGAAGCAAAAGTCATATATTAAGGTAATCACACTCAAGTGTCAAATTAAAATTCCTGCACTGAATAAAATAAAGCTAATAAATTTAAGAACAAAACAGTTTTTTTTTTTATCTCTATTCTTTGATAATCTAATCCATTAATTCCAAACAGAGAAAAAAAATAAATACCATTAAGTTGAGGGAAAGAAAACGAAACAGACAGGAGCAGGCTGAAACCTGGAAAAAGAAGGAACCAACCGCTGCTACTCCGCCGCCGTTAGCTCCGGCTATAGGTTAAGGGAGATTTGCAATGTGTAATCGGAAGAGGAAGAAGAGTAACAAGAAGAAAACGACAAGGGAATCAGTCGTTTAGGTTGATAACTTTAAAGTTTAACCCATAAAATGGTGATCAAACTATTTGAGGCCCAATGGTCCAACCTCAAGGCCCAAACAAGCTAGTGACAGAAATGAAAAAGGCTTTTAACAACTTCTAAGTATAAATTTGATCATCATTTGGATATTTTTTTGAGTCAAAGTCAGCTCATAAACCACTGATCAAGGGGACTTTAAAATACAAATACTGATATTACGTTTTCAGTTTCCACAAAGTTTTCTTCCTCAATTTCTAATCTTGTTCCAATAAAATTTTACAACTTGTGATAAAATTAAAACTAGATCTTGATCTATTTGTACTGTCTATATCGAATCTTGATCTATAGATATATATAATAATAATATAAGATATTAAAAATTGTTCTGAAAATCCACGTAGGATTCAACATGGGGCCACCTTGCTACAATCCACATAGGCAGCTCAAAAAGCCATGTAAGATGGACAAGTTTAAAGTGTATAACCTTACATTGAACATTAAACCATAAATGGTTTAGTCCTAATTTGGACTTTTTTGAAACTAATATGGCACCGCGTCAATAATCTTTTTATTAATTTTCTCGAAAGATGGTGACTTATTTAACAAATGAAAACATAATATATCTTTACTAAGATCACGTTTTTTTCTTTTACAAAAAAGTTTTTTTAAAAAAAATACTAGTAATGCTCTCAATTGCTAAGAGACAAAAGCAAAACCTTATCATTATTATTGCTTACCATTTCCACATAATAATAATAATTAAATATCTACATAATAATAATTAAAACATAAATCTAATCTAATCTACAAGGTCTTTGTCAAATAATTTAATATGTTCATAAGTTGATAGTATGACGAACCCATTGCACAACGTTAGTTGATCAGTCACTCTCTATGAGAACTTGCGTATCTTGACACGTGGCGAAGATGCAAGTTGCCTTTTTAATTAAGATTTGAGCCAAAAGTTTTGAGAACTTAATTCACAATCACACATTTTCTTCCTCGTACCTCAATAATCCACCAATGGCAGCAGGAAGATCCGATTACCTCAATATCATGATTTGTGAAAGCAATCTCTTAATTAGAAGCACTAGAACCACTAATGGTTGTCTATGCATATCAATGACCAAGAGATTTAAATTAGGTCATTTAGCATGAGCCTGCTGAGATAATCTGTGTTTATGTTGCTAATCAACTCTAAATTAACATCGAAAAATTTAGGCCAATTAATGTTCAAATAGGGTCCTAACATATCCGAAAATGCTCAATTTATAACATATATGCTTTTAATTTGGTCAAATAGGACCCCTAACGTACGTGAAAATACTCAAAGGGCCCATGATTTAATATAGTTAAAATAGAGTCCTAACATATATGAAAATGCTCAAATAAAGACTCGGTGTCTGCATCCTACACGCAATTTCCAATTGATATCGGGCCCTTATTTGAGCCTTTTTACATATGTTCAAGTCTTATTTAACCAAATTAAAAGCATGAACCCTAAATTGAGGATTTTCACATACGTTAGGACCTTATTTAACCAAATTAAAAGTATGAGCCATAAATTGAACATTTTGAAATATGTTTAAGAGCTATTTTGAGCAATTAACCAATTACCATTAAAAGTCATCTCATTCCTCAAAAAGGCCAAATAGGCCAAACAATAGCATAAAAGTCGTCCCATTCTTTTTTATTTTTTTGGTTTTAGGAAGGGCATCCCAGTCGTCCCATCCTTAGTTATTACCTTTGAAGAGAAATTATTATATCAAAATAAACAACTTCCGCCTGTTAGTCATGATTTCAGCTTTCAATTATTAATGTATTGTGTCAATGTTATATTAGTACTATTGGGCTTCTAAGGGCGCCCACCAAATACTTCTACTTCTTTTCCCCTACTTAAAAAGAACAATGAAATGAAAACTACAGCCTAATCACCTTCTCCAACTTTTTTGTAAAAAATAATCTTATAGTCTGCACCTTCTCAAATGCAATAACGTGCTCGTCAATAATGGACAAGTGCTCATCTGAGAAAGTAAAGCATCCGAAGCATTTGATATTATTGCTGAAGGATAAAAGAATGTATCACTTCCGTCGTAGGTGAAGAAGGAGGGTCGTATGGGATTGGACCATCCATGGGCCTTCAGTTGCCCAGCATAAGACCTAAATGCCTCTTAAGAAACATCAGTGATCAAGTACTCGTATGGCCTCTTTGCATCGAATACACCAGGTGCAGGTGAGTTGTTGGTCATCTGGCGTGAAAGGAAAGGAAAAGAAAAATGTTAAAAGTGGCTTGAATTAGAAAGCAAAAAATAACAAAATTTAGAAAAATTATGGAAAAATTTACATACCTTGATCTATGAGGGTACTACTACCTGCTAAACCCTAGCCGCGCCGCTACCTCGAAACTCAACAGTCCGACAACAGCCTGACAGCTTCAGCACTAAAAAGACACCTCCTTTCCTCTCCAAAGCTACAACCCGACGCGAAACCAACGAAAAAGACTCAAACACCTTCAGCACTAAAAAGATGCCTCCTTTCCTCTCCAAAGCTACAACCCGACGCGAAACCAACGAAAAAGACTCAAATGAAGATCCTAAGTGATTCGACCCAAAAGACTCTACTTGATGGTGGAAGACAACAGAAAAAGGGAAGACTCAAGCAAGACTCCATGTATTCCCTTTCACTTCTTTTAGAACCAAAACCCTAACTCAAAAACTATGTCTCCCCCCTAAACTGAAAGTGTGCTATTTAAACACCTAAAGATTTCATCTCAACCGTTAGTGCCCCTCTCAATCTCACGACCATTTCTTTTTATTGATTTTCTGATTGGCTAAATGCCCAGATCAGAACCTAACGTTTAAAAGGATACAGATCAAGACCAAATCTTTCAGAAATTGTCCAAATAAGGACATGAGCAAACGGAATTTGGCGATTGAACAACACACGTGCAGTTAAGTTAACACCGAGATGATGTGGCAAAGTTTGATTGGTTGAGAAAAATAAGGTTTTATTTTCCGTAATTAAAATATATAAAAATTAGAAATTAAAAATTGAATTACCGAAAAAAGAGAGAAATTTAATATAATATATAATAATAATAATAGTAAAAAGAGAAGAAACTAGTTAAAGTCAGAAATTGAGTTATCGTCAAACGAAAAGTCATGGTCAGAAATGACAAGCCATTTAGAATCATAGATCCCCTTTTGATCAATGTAAAACCAAGCGACATTCTTGAAAATCGTAAGGAATGAGCCGCTTATTAAACTCCACCATCTTGCTTTGTTGGCCAGCGTAGCGATGGTCGTGGCATCCACGACCCCAAATTGAACAAACTTTTTTTCATAAAAAGATTTTATACTCTCTACCTTTTCTAAAGTAATAATGTGCGCGTCAATAAGTTGCCCATTCTCGTCTTTCCAGGAAGTAAAGCATCCGTAGCATCTGATACTATTGCTAATGGATGAAAAGATTAATTGACTTCTGTGCTAGTAGAAGAAGGAGGCCTATATATGTGTAGACCATCAGCTGGCTCTTAATTGGCCATGCGAAAGATGTAAACACTTCTTATCATAAACATCCAAGATCTTGAACCGATAGGCCTCCTTTGCAAAATATATTGGTTGGGTCATTTGGCGCGAAAGGAAAAAAAAAGTTAAAAGAGGCTTGAATTAGAAAGCAAAAAAAAAAAAAAAAAACAAATATAGAAAAATTGTGGAAAATTTACATACCTTTGATGATGTATGAGTGTCGGACAACAAGCCGACACTAAAAAGATGCCTCCTTAAGATCCAAAAGACTCTACTTTTAGAACCAAAACCAAAACAAAGCAAAAACCTAACTCAAAACTGTCTCCCCCTGAAAGTGTGTTATTTAAACATCTAAGATTTCATCTCAACCGTTAGGGCCCCTCTCAATCTCACGGTTAACACCGAGATGACGTGGCAAAGCTTGATTGGTTGAGAAAAATAAGGTTTTATTTTCTGTAATTAAAATATGTAAAAAATTAGAAATTAAAAATTGAATTACCGAAAAAAAGAGAAATATAATAATAATAATAATAATAATAATAATAATAATAATAATAATAATAATAATAATAATAATTTTATTATTATTAAAGTCAGAAATTGAGTTATCGTCAACAAAAAAAAAGTCAGAAATCTAGAATGGGATTGGGGATTAGGGTTTGGGATCTTGAGGGCAAAATTGAGAGATCGAAGCAATTGAAGGGATTGAAAGGGTTAAATTCATTAAAACATGGCTTACTCTGAAGGATCTGTTTCTTCGAGATAAGGGATTGATGAAAATTTTCGATTTGTTGTTCTCATGAAGAGGAAGAAGAAGACAAGAAACTAAGCCTAAAGTGAATGCCTTGTCAGGGATACTAAATCGAAAAAGGAAAGAGAAATTAGTTTTGCCACGTCTCCAACCTCTTAAGGAAATGAAAGTTGATTCACATAATGAAACCGGGCATGACAGAAAGGCTTTGTAGACAGAATCATACAAACCGGACATGACATCACTCAGCGTTTGCTCAATTTGCTCGTTGGTTGAGTAGCGGCTATACCGATTATGGTGCTACAAAGAAAAATAAAACAATCAATAAGCAAAAACTTTAATATAATTCAGTGTATATAAAGTGAAACTATCTTAACATAGTTATTTCTTCTAACGTTATAATGATGAGAGGCATTCCAATAAAATCGCATAACGCGGCTATGAATTGCATAATAAGTAGTAGCAACTGTCGCATTAGGATAATTATATATATTGTGCAGAACTAGATGTTTTGAAACTCGATCTTTCCAAGTAATTTCTCGAATTCCTCCAAAACTAGGAAAACCATTAACAAAAGAAGTGTCGAGGTTAGTCTGGTTGATTTGTTGTCTCGTCAGTAGTTCCTGAGCATTTAAAAGGGCCCTCATCTTTTCATCCTAATTCCAAACAAAAGGGGCACTTAAGAGAAACTCATACGAGACATGTGTCTTGTTAATTTGGAAAAGAGAAAACATAATCACAATTAATTTTATCAAATAAAATTAACACAGAAATAACACCACACTTGTAAAACAAAAGTACACTTACAAGTTTATGTTGTTGAGGTTCTCAATAAGTGTGATCAAGTCATGGGGTAGCCTGAAATGATCTCTTACATTATCATTATCAACCGACGTAAGAGCAAATGGCAGGTAAATCATTTCACACATAAATGTTTTGAACATTTCAACATCAATAAGAGTTTTGGCATGATTTCCCGGTAAAAGTTTCAAAAGAAAAGTCATGCTCAGAAATGACAAGCCATTTAGGATCATAGATCCCTTTTTTATCAATGTAAAACCTAGCGACATTCTTGAAAATCGTAAGGAATGAGCCGCTTATCAAACTCCACCATCTTGCTTTGTTGGCCGGCGTAGCAACGGTCGTGGCATGCACGACCCCAAATTGAACAAACTTTTTTTCATAAAAAGATCTTATACTCTCTACCTTTCCTAAAGCAATAATGTGCTTGTCAATAAGTTGCCCATTCTCGTCTTTCCAGGAACTAAAGCATCAGTAGCATCTGATACTATTGCCGAGAGATGATAAGATTGATTGACTTCCGTTGTAGTAGTAGAAGGAGGTTTATATGTGTGTAGACCATCAGTTGGCCCTTAGTGGGCAATGCGAAAGACGTAAACACTTCTTATCATAAATTCCAAGATCTTGAACCGGTAGGCCTCCTTTGCAAAATATATTGGTTGGGTCATCTGGTGCGAAAGGTAAAGAAAAAAAAGTTAAAAGAGGCTTGAATTAGAAAGCAAAAATAATAACAAATTTTCGATTTGTTGTTCTCATGAAGAGGAAGAAGAAGATAAGAAACTAAGTCGAAAGTGAATGTCTTGGCTGGGATACTAAATCGAAAAAGGAAAGGGAAATTAGTTTTGCCATGTCTCCAACCTCTTAAGGAAATGAAAGTTGATTCACATTATGAAACCGGGACCAATTCTAAGGAAAAATTGAGGATTACAGGCCATTTGAGGTTCTTCGGAGGGCTTAACGTTTGAAAGGTGATAAGAGAGAAGGTCTTCAGAAAGCCATTGGTTTCAGAACTAACAATACATTTTTCATTAGTTATCCAACCGTCGCATCTCAACTTTAGACATAGAATGGTAAGGTTTCAAGATTCAAAGTTAACTTCTGCAAAGAGTATTTTTTTTTTGTTGCTTTCAAGTTTCAAAGTTAATTTCTTGATTAAGTTAACTGGTGGGAATGATATTAGACTTGACATTCTCCTGATGAAAATACAAAAATTCAGCATGAAAAAACAAATCAACAAAAACAGAAACAAAACAAAATAAAATGTTATATAATTAGAACGTCTTACAAATTGTTGTTGATGTGACTGGTATACCCAGAAAGGCTTTGTAGACCCAATCATATCAGCGTTTGCTCAATTTGCTCGTTGGTTGAGTAGCGGCTATACCAATTATGGTACTACAAAGAAAAACAAAACAATCAATAAGCAAAAGGTTTAATATAATTCAGAGTATATAAAGTGAAACTATCTTAATATAGTTATTTCTTCTACCGTTATAATGATGAGAGGCATTCCAATAAAATCTCATACCGCGGCTATGACTTGCATAATTGGTAGCAGCAACTGTCGCATTAGGATAATTATATATATTGTGCAGAACTGGATGTTTTGAAACTCAATCTTTCCAAGTAATTTCTCGAATTTCTCCAAAACTAGGAAAACCATTAACAAAAGAAGTGTCGAGGTTAGTCTGGTTGATTTGTTGTCTCATCAGTAGTTCTTGAGCATTTAGAAGGGCCCTCATCTTATCATCATAATTCCAAACAAAAGGGGCACTTAAGAGAAACTCATACGAGACATGTGTCTTGTTAATTTGGAAAAAAGAAAACACAATCACAATTAATTTGATCAAATAAAATTAACACAGAAATAACACTGCACTTGTAAAACAAAAGTACACTTACAAGTTTACGTTGTTGAGGTTCTCAATAAATGTGATCAAGTCATGGGGTAGCCTGAAACTATCTCTTACATTATCATTATCAACCGACGTAAGAGCAAATGGCAGGTAAATCATTTCACACATAAATGTTTTGAACATTTCAACATCAATAAGAGTTTTGGCATGATTTCCCGGTAAAAGTTTCAAAAGAAAAGTCATACTCACAAATGACAAGCCATTTAGGATCATAGATCCCCTTTTGATCAATGTAAAACCTAGCAACATTCTTGAAAATCGTAAGGAACGAGCCGCTTATCAAACTCTACCATCTTGCTTTGTTGGCCGGCGTAGCAACGGTTGTGGCATGCACGACCCCAAATTGAACAAACTTTTTTTCATAAAAAGATCTTATACTCTCTACCTTTTCTAAAGCAATAATGTGCTCGTCAATAAGTTGCCCATTCTCGTCTTTCCAGGAACTAAAGCATCAGTAGCATCTGATACTATTGCCGAGAGATGATAAGATTGATTGACTTCCGTTGTAGTAGTAGAAGGAGGCTGATATGTGTGTAGACCATCAGCTGGCCCTCAGTTGGCAATGCGAAAGACGTAAACACTTTTTATCATAAATTCACAGATCTTGAAGCGGTAGGTTTCCTTTGCAAAATATATTGGTTGGGTCATCTGGCGGGAAAGGAAATGAAAAAAAAAATGTTAAAAGAGGCTTGAATTAGAAAGCAAAAATAATAACAAATTTTTGATTTGTTGTTCTCATGAAGAGGAAGAAGAAGATAAGAAACTAAGCCGAAAGTGAATGTCTTGGATGGGATACAAAATTGAAAAAGGAAATGGAAATTAGTTTTGCCATGTCTCTAACCTCTTAAGGAAATGAAAGTTGATTCACATTATGAAACCGTGACCAATTCTAAGGAAAAAATGAGGATTACAGGCCATTTGAGGTTCTCCGGAGGGCTTAACGTTTGAAAGGTGATAAGAGAGAAGGTCTTTAGAAAGCCATTGGTTTCAGAACTGAGAATACATTTTCATTTGTTATTCAACCGTCGCATCTCAACTTTAGACATAGAATGGTAAGCTTTCAAGATTCAAAGTTAACTTCTGCAAAGAGTTTTTTTTTTGTTGCTTTCAAGTTTCAAAGCTAATTTCTTGATTACGTTAGCTGGTGGGAGTGATATTAGGATTGACATTCTCCTGCATCAAAATACAAAAAATCACCATGAAAAAACAAATCAACAAAAACAGAAACAAAATAAAATAAAATGTTATATAAGTACGTCTTACAAATTGTTGTTGATGTGACTGGTATACCCCAGAAAGACTTTGTAGACCCAATCATACAAACCGGGTATGACATCACTCAGCGTTTGCTTAATTTGCTCGTTGGTTGAGTAGCGGCTATACTGATTATGGTGCTACAAAGAAAAACAAAACAATCAATAAACAAAAGGTTTAATATAATTCAACGTATATAAAGTGAAACTATCTTAACATAGTTATTTCTTCTATCGTTATAATGATGAGAGGCATTCCAATAAAATCGCATAACGCGGCTATGAATTGCATAATAGGTAGCAGCAACTGTCGCATTAGGATAATTATATATATTGTGCAGAACTAGATGTTTTGAAACTCGATCTTTCCAAGTAATTTCTCGAATTCCTCCAAAACTAGGAAAACCATTAACAAAAGAAGTGTCGAGGTTAGTCCGGTTGTTTTGTTGTCTCGTCAGTAATTCCTGAGCATTTAGAAGGGCCCTAATCTTTTCATCCTAATTCCAAACAAAAAAAGGCACTTAAGAGAAACTCATACGAGACATGTGTCTTGTTAATTTGGAAAAGAGAAAACACAATCACAATTAATTTGATCAAATAAAATTAAAACAGAAATAACACCACACTTGTAAAACAAAAGTATACTTACAAGTTTATGTTGTTGAGGTTCTCAATAAATGTGATAAAGTCATGGGGTAGCCTGAAACGATCACTTACATTATCATTATCCACCGACGTAAGAGCAAATGGCAGGTAAATCATTTCACACATAAATGTTTTGAACATTTCAACATCAATAAGAGTTTTGGCATGATTTCCCGGTAAAAGTTTCAAAAGAAAAGTCATGCTCAGAAATGACAAGCCATTTAGGATCATAGATCCCCTTTTGATCAATGTAAAACCTGGCGACATTCTTGAAAATCGTAAGGAATGAGCCGCTCATCAAACTCCACCATCTTGCCTTGTTGGCCGGCGTAGCAACAGTCGTGGCATGCACGGCCCCAAATTGAAAAACTTTTTTTCATAAAAAGATCTTATACTCTCTACCTTTTCTAAGCAATAATGTGCTCGTCAATAAGTTGTGCATTCTCGTCTTTCCAGGAACTAAAGCATCAGTAGCATCTGATACTATTGCGGAGAGATGATGAGATTGATTGACTTCCGTTGTAGTAGTAAAAGGAGGCTGATATGTGTGTAGACTATCAGCTGGCCCTCAGTTGGCATGCGAAAAACGTAAACACTTCTTATCATAAATTCCAAGATCTTGAACCGGCAGGCCTCCTTTGCAAAATATATTGGTTGGGTCATCTGACGCGAAAGGAAAAGAAAAGAAAAAGTTAAAAGGGGCTTGAATTAGAAAGCAAAAATAATAACAAAATCTAGAAAAATTATGGAAAAATTTACATACCTTTGTTGATGTATGAGTGTCCGACAACAGCCCGGCACTAAAAAGTCGCCTTCTTAAGATCCAAAATACTCTACTTTTAGAACCAAAACAAAAACTAAGCAAAAACCTAGCTAACTCAAAACTGTGTCTCCCTTTGAAAGTGTGCTATTTAAACACCTAAGATTTCATCTCAACCGTTAGTGCCCCTTTCAATCTCACGGTTAAGACCGAGATGACGTGATAAAGCTTGATTGGTTAAGAAAAAATAAGGTTTTATTTTCCGTAATTAAAATATATAAAAAATTAGAAACTAAAAATTGAATTACCGAAAAGAAGAGAAATATAATATATATATATAATAATAATAATAATAATAATAATAATAATAATAAGAGAATTAACTAATTAAAGTTAAAAATTGAGTTATCGTCAACAAAAAAAAAGTTAGAAATCT
Source organism: Corchorus capsularis (assembly GCA_001974805.1). Classification (NCBI taxonomy): domain Eukaryota; kingdom Viridiplantae; phylum Streptophyta; class Magnoliopsida; order Malvales; family Malvaceae; genus Corchorus; species Corchorus capsularis. The sequence continues at coordinate 126,683 of AWWV01009011.1, forward strand.
AGAATGGGATTGGGGATTAGGGTTTGGGATCTTTAGGGCAAAATTGAGAGATCGAAGCAATTGAAGGGATTGAAAGGGAGTATTAAAAATTGTTCTGAAAATCCACATAGGATTCAACATGTGGCCACCTTGCTACAATCTATTCACAGAGGCAGCTCAAAAAGCCATGGAAGATGGACATGCAAGTTTAAAATGTATAACCTTACATTGAACATTGAACAAACCATAAATGGTTTAGTCCTAATTTGGACTTTTGAAACTATGGATTATGACAGTATATGGATAAATGATTAGATGGATCAGCTCCACCACGTCATCCATGGTTCCGATCAATAAGAGTGTGACAAGTCAGATTTCTTTCTAAAATTTAGGCACTAATTTAGCACCAGATTTAGCCCTTAGTTTCATCAGATGAGATTTACAGGGTAAGTCCCTAAATTTAGGATATTAATTGGCTAGGATTTTAGAAATTGTAGGAAAAAATTTGAATTGTCAAAATTTTATTGATTGGGACCATGAATGACATGGTGAACCCGGTCGATGTCATAATTTCTCCAATATTTGGCACTGCGTCAATCTTTTTCTTTTTTTAGTAGTAATATTAATTTTATCGAAAGATGGTGACTTATTTATTTAACAAATGATTTGTGGAAACATAATATCTTTACTAAGATCACGTTTTTTCTTTTAAAAAAAAGTTTTTTTAAAAAATACTAATAATGCTCTCAATTGCTAAGAGACAAAAGCAAAAGCTTATCATTATTATTGCTTACCATTTCCACATAATAATAATTAAATATCTACATAAATCCAATCTACTCTACAAGGTCTTCGTCAAATAATTTAATTGGGAGAGGCTAAAAGTACTCATGATTTGTACTCAAGAATAGCACTTGGTACAAATATAAGGAATATTTAGGTGTTTGGATACAAGAATATATTTTTTAGTTGTTTGGAGACATGCAAATTTAAGGTAAAAATGTGTAAGTACTATTTTTGAGTACAAATCATGAGTACTTATAGTTTTCCTCTAATTTAATATGTTCATAAGTTGGCAGTATGATGAACCCATTGCACAACGTTAATTGATCAGTCACTCTCCGTGAGAATTTGCACATCTTGACACTCGACGAAGATGCAAGTTGTCTTTTTAATTAAGATTTGAGCCAAAAGTTTTGAGAACTTAATTCACATTCACACATTTTCTTCCTCGTACCTCAATAATCCACCAATGGCAGTTCGAAGATCCGATTATCTCAATATCATGATCTGTGAAGGCAATCTCTTAATTAGAAGCACTAGAACCACTAATGGTTGTCTATGCATATCAATGACCAAGAGATTTAAATTAGGTCATTTAGCATGAGCCTGCTGAGATAATTTGTGTTTATGTTGTTAATCAATTCTAAATAAACATCGAAAAATTTAGGCCAATTGTACAAATAGGGTCCTAACGTATCCGAAAATGCTCAATTTATAGCATATGCTTTTAATTTGGTCAAATAGGACCCCTAACGTATGTGAAAATACTCAAAGGCCCATAATTTAATATGGTTAAATATAGTCCTAACATATGTGAAAATGCTCAAATAAAGAATCGGTGTGTGCATCCCACACGCAATTTCTAATTGACATCGGGCCCTTATTTGAGCCTTTTTGCATACGTTAAAGTCTTATTTAACCAAATTAAAAGCATGAATCCTAAATTGAGGATTTTCACATACGTTAGAACCTTATTTAACCAAAGTAAAAGCATGAGCCATAAATTGAGCATTTTGACATATGTTAAAGAGCTTATTTTGAGCAATTAACCAATTACCATTAAAAGTCATCTCATTCCTCAAAAAGCCAAATAGGCCAAACAATAGCATAAAAGTCGTGCCATTCTTTTTTAGTTTTTTGGTTTTAGGAAGGGCATCCCCAGTCATCCCATCCTTAGTTATTACCTTTGAAGAGAAATTATTATATCAATATCAGCACCTTCGGTACGTTAGTCGTGATTTCATCTTTCAATTATTAATGTATTGTGTCAATATTATATATTAGTACTATAATTGGGCTTCTAAGGGCGCCCACCAAGTACTACTACTTTTTTCCCCTATTTAAAAAGAACAATGAAATGAAAACTAGAGCCTAATCACCCCATGACCAACCCGACCTCTGTGAGGAGCGGGAGAAGTTGGTCGGGGATGCTCACAAATGTAACTTTATGCGGTGTCGAATGAGCCAAATTAATCAATATATGATATTTGGATATGGATTACCCTTCCGGCAAAGCGATACACTACTACTATTACCAATTACTAATTACTAAAATTCTATCGCTGCATTTTCCTTCTCGAGCATATATAACTCTCCAATGTGAAAAATAAAATAATAAAAAGGGGAGGAGAAAACTGAAAACAAAAACAAAAGAAATACAAAGACCGCTCTATAAATTACTACTTATTACTAATTTTCTTCAAACAAAAAGTACTATTTGAAAGAAAAGGAAGAGGAAATTAAAACATACAATGACATGACTCGGAAAGATCACTCGGATATGCGAAACTAAACAACAGACCAGTTTGAGTTGATGTTGTTTCCTTGGTTGCTAAAGATGGCAGGACAATCGTAGACCTCGCAAAATGTTTGCAAGGCGGTGAGCAACAAGAGCAGCACTGAAGCGAAATGCGTAAGCATTTTCCAGGAAGAGTAAACGTACTTCCTCATCGTCCTATAAATAGTTATAGCCAAGTAATTAGCATCTCCCAAACCAATAGATTTTGGAGAACTTAATCCAGACTTTTTCTTCTTCATCCCTCAATAATGGAGTAAATCAATGAGCCCACTGGGATAATTTGAGTTTGATGTTTGCTATAATCAACTCCAAATCATGGAAAATTTTAGCATCAATAAGTCAACTCATTCCATAAAAGCCAAATAGGCCATAAAAGTCATCACATTCTTAGTTAATTGTAGGAACCGCTTTCATCAGGTTATTCTTGAGTTTTTTTTTTTTTTTTTTTTTTTTTTTGAGATAAGTTAGTCTTGATTTTAACTCTCAATTTTTAATTTTGTTCATTCAGATCTATTGGACAATAGATAAAATTTTAGTTTTCATTACATGCACCTTCGATTTCCCTTTTGATTAAATATATTATTATAAAATAAAAAAGGAAAGAGAAAACCAAAGTTATTGAAATCAAACAACAAGCTAGTTATTAATTAGAAAGGAAAAATAGAATGACATGATCTCGATCATGACTGGGAAAGATGAGAATTCGAATCTGCGAAACTAAGCAAGAGATCACGGCCAGTAGTTAATTGAGTTGATGTAATTCCTTGTCCTTGGGAGCGAAGCATGGCGGGACAATCGTAGAGATCGCAAAATGTTTGCACGACGTTGAGCAACAAGAGCAGCAGTGAAGCTATAAGCGTAAACATCTTCCAGGAAGAGAAAACGTAGCGCATCATCATCCTATAAGCCTTCACCTTCTTTGTGTTATCATAACACTTGTTAGCTTTGCGAATGGCTTTGTCAATCACCCTATCTTTTGACTCCATTGTTTTCGTCATCCCGTTAAACATGTCCGCTATCTCCACTTCACTTAGATAGTAATCCTTCTTGCCCTTTGATGATTTTGAGGCTGAGGCATCGGCAGTATCCTTTTGGACACTTGAGGCTTGATTCGCCGCCTCCTCTTCTTTTGAGCCTTGATTCGCCTCCTCTTCTTTCGAGGCTTGATCATTCGCCTCCTCTTTATCTTTTGAGGCTTGATCATTGGCCTCCTCTTCTTGTGGGACTTTGACAGCATGCTTCTTGTTTCGGAAAACAAGGACTTGGGCCTTTATAAGAATCTTAACATCGTCAACGGTATCCACAATGGCACTCATCAGTTCAGTATATCGTTTGAAATTGGATGAGTTAACGTTGGAGTTAGCCAGGGTTTCATAGGCCACCAAGTTTCTCAATGCCACTTCGGTGGTAGGCTTCAAAACGACCACAGGAAGGTAAAACGTCTTGGTCTTTTTATCGAATTCAACCTTCTGGGTCCCGCCGCCGTGCTCTATGGGTATGGGCTTGAATTCTACCCCAACGCTATGGAGTTCCGAGACTGAAGGAATCAAAACTTTCTTCTCTTTCCAAGATTCTAGGGACGATGTCGGGATGAAGAAGAGCATACTTGCAGTTAACTGCTGCAAATGTTTCACGAGACTACCGAGCTTGGCAAACTCCGACAGCTTCGTCAACACATTGGAGATTGGTTGACAATTAGTAGTATCCTCTTTCTTTGATGGGTCATGAGGGTCAGGTTTAGGGCCGCCTTTGTGTTGATGATCATCATCTTCATCCTCCTCATCTTTGCCAGCGATATAATGGTATAGAAGATCCAACAAATGTCGGCGCTCAAAGGATTTGCCTAAATGATGACCACGTGGAAGAGTAGATTCCCAGTCCAAATCGATCGGAGCGACGTCGTTACAGAATTTGACCAGCATGCCACGAAACTTTGAGTGGTCAGGCCGAAATTTTAGGTGGTCGGGCCGCTTCTTATCCTCCTCCACTTTTGAGTTGATCGCTTTTAAGACTGACATTGGAATCTGGTTCTCAAGCTTGAGCACATCTTTCAAAATGGCATGTGGATCGGGCTGCCGCTGGGGCTGGGGCTGGGGCTGCAGGCGCTGGGGCTGGGGAGGAGTTCCGGAACCTTTGTTGGTTTGAAACAAGTCAGCCAGGAAAAGACCGTCGATCGCCATTATATAAGCCATTTCTGGATGATTATGATTTTCCAAGTCACGGCGGTAAGCGTCGCACACGGGAGCACACTTTAATTTACTAATCTTTTGAACGATTTTTTGGAATTCTTCAAACACCGGTCGATCACCTACTCCAAACATGGCGGCGGTTACCCTCTTAACCGCCGCAAGCTTGTGATTCTCCATATCGTGCAGCTCACTGTCGAAATGGTGATAATGTCCCAACCCTATGAGCTGTGGTACGTAGGCTTCTCGCTTCACAGCAGCAACATTGTCAGGCACACGAAAGATGGAGACGCCCATGTCATTTACGTCCTTGTCATGCTCCAAGGTTTTCCAAATTTGATAGTACCATTCTGGACGTTTTGATATATCAATTGCAGTTGCTTTAATTTTGGTAGAAGCACCATGATGGGACTTTTTTTCTTCTTTAGGGTCATTGGATTTGGACTCCGGAATAGTGATAATTATATCTCCAGGGGACTTTATTTCTTCTTTAGGGGCGACATTGGATTTGGACTCCGGAATAGTGATAGAGTGAGGCTCCATGATTGCCAATTTTCTTTTCTTTTCAGTGTTTTTGTGCTTGCTGCATATTGATATACGGCCTCCATAACCTTGCTTTTGTAGAGGGAGAGGGACCGCTCTACCTTTGAAATTGGATTACACCAATTCTTTTTTTCCTTTTTTTTTTTTGCATTTGATTAAAGCAATTTGTCTGTGTCCTATTTCGTCTTGGAGTTAATTAATTAAGGAATATGTTTATAGTTTATACTTAATTTATATTACTACTTAATTGCTCGTGGGTCGCGTGCTCGTTGAAATTATGCAAAAGCAGGTAATTAAATAGAATTGTTTTTGTCTCCAACCCCAGTGGTTAAGAATAATTGTTTTTTTTTTCCAATGAAAAACGTGCAATTTACCCTTACCCTTTTCCTTTATATTTACCTACCAAAGATTTGTCGTCATTAATCATCAACAATGAACTAAAACCGGTTTGGGCTCCGGATTGCGGGTAAACCCCATAGAAATTAATGAAATGTTGTGGGGAAATAGATTCTCGTATGCAATAAATATAAAATAAGATGAAATAAATACAAAAGAGTGGAGTGGTTAAAGCCTTTAATTTCATAATGTGTTATGTTCATTTCTCATTATTATTTACAATAATTTTTTTTTTCATATTTCAAAAATTTTAAAAAAGGTGTTGAACTGACCGGTTTGGTCCAATTTCAATTCACTGTTATTAATTGAGACATGGCTTAAAATTTTTGATTTGGAATGTCTTTGTGTGGATTAATTTGACCAATTGGCATAGATCAATATTGGGTGGGTATGGTTTTTTTTAAACTAATTTTCCGATATTCGGTAATTACATTGGATATCGATTAAATCCAAAGTCGAAGCGTTGGGCCCTATGGAGGAAAGCTCTTCCAGAATACATTTTCACTATTCACAAGATTCAAACCCTTGAATCGAGACCTTGTTTAAAAGGTATTGATTAGCTCCTTTCACTTCAACAGATTTTGGTGTTTGGGTATGGGTTTAGAGAACCTTACTCGTTTAGATTTAGTTATTTATAATTCTTTCTTTAGGGAATATAATAATCGGAAGTCTTATTACAATTAAATACTATTCACAAATACAAATTACAGTAATTCACCATCCTTGATAAAGACAACAAACTAATTAAGTCCATATAATTCAAAAAAAAAATTAAGTCTATATAATTAAAGCACCACAAAGCCCACTTTATACAAATTACATTCACCACCTTGACACGTACCTTGATAAAGAAAACAAACTAATTCAAGTCATATAAAGGGCCACAAAGCCAACATAAAGTCAGACAAAATCTACATGTATTTTACATATATGATGGGACTTGAACCTAAGACCTTATGGTCCAAGTATGATACACCTACCAATTGAGCTAACAACTCGAGTGTTACTTATCCATTAAAAAAAAAAACTCAGAGTGTAGTTATTAATTCTTTGAATTAAATCTTATCTATACTATATATAAAAGTACGAATGTTGTAAAACTTTTTAATCAACGATTGTATCTGTATTTTTCGAATATATTTTTTAAAAGTCATTGATTTAACTATTATAGTTTTAACCTACTAAAAACAAACTCTATTCTTATTTGATTAAATCTAATATCTTACTCATTTTATTTTTACCGTTTTACTATTTTAATTAAAAACATAGATATATTAATTTTTTAATATAATTCTTAAATGTCCTAGTTTAAACTCTTACAGTTTTTATCTTACTGAAAACTCTATTTTTATTTAATTAAATTTAATATTTTTATAATTATTTTATTTTTACCATTTTGTACCTTTATTTTTCAAATATATTTCTTAAATGGCATATTGTTTCAACTATAGTATAGTTTTACACTACTAAAAACTCTATTTTTATTTAATTAAATTTAATACCTTTATTAACTATTTTTATTTTTACCATTTTACTAGTTTAATTAAAAAAGTGATGTTTTATCCTACTAAAAACTCTATTTTTATTTAACTATATTTAATATTTTATAATTATTTTATTTTTACCATTTTAATTTAAAAAGTTATTGTGCTTGACATGTTTCTATTTGGTGCTTTAATTTATTGTTATTAAAATTTATTTTTTTCCTATTAACAAGAATTTAAAGTTTTTTTTTCCAAAATAAAAGAAGAGGGACATGTAATTATTTACAATAAGAATAAATCCCCATATTTTTTTTGTTCTCACCCGGTATCCAGAGTTTTGCTCTGACTAATCCAGATTCGACATGCGTCGCGTACCTGAGTTTGGTGGACTGCATACAAAAGGTCTCGAACCTAAGACCTGCTTAAGCCGGAATAAGCAGTTTACCACTTGATCCAACCCCACATTGGTGAATAAATCCCCATATGCCCAAACATCTAAATGAGAATCCAACCCAATCTAAGAAATTACCTTACTCCTACTTACCAAACTACCAAACAAACAAACAAATAAACTAAACTCACATTCCGTGAGACTTGAGCCCAGGACCTCACAGTCCAAGCACGGTGCACTCACCAATTGAGCTAACAGATCGGGTGCACAATTATTTCATTTGACTTATAATTAATTTCAATTGTTCTTTTTGAATGGTTATTTGATTGATGAAATTCGAGATTTGTTGTCTTTTTTTTGACATATGATTTTTTGTACATATAAGTAGAGATGTCAATGTTTTGGTACATAGATTAGCTAGGTTGGATGTTGACCATGTATGGTGCGGGGCCTTTCTCACGGCGTTTGAATCCCAATTTATTGAGAAATTATTAGGTAGGACGAACCCATCACGTCATCCATGAGACTAACCAATAGAATTTTGCCATGTCAAATGAACTCTTTAAATTTAGGCACGATTTTAGCCCAAGGTTTAGCCCTCTTTTAAAACAAACTCTATATAAAGGCTAAGTCCCCAAATTTAAGATTTTATTGGGATAGGGTTTTAGAAAATTGATGAGTTGTCTTCATATTATTGGTTGGTCCCATAGATGACGTGGTGGGTCCGTCCCACCTAATAATTTCTCCAATTTATTCGATTAATGAAATTCATTTTATTATTAAAAAAGATATTTTATTTTTCATTTAATTTAAAAACGTTGTGACGCCCCAAGATCCCACATCAGGAGGATGTGGTGATCTATTGTGGTTTAAATATAGAGATCCAACCCAAACTTGTGAGGCGCCTTTTGGGAAGGGCAAACCTGTAGAGACCCGACCCAACCTGCAAGGTATTGTCCGCTTTTGCCCAAAGGCCTCACGGATTTGCCCTTCCCAAAAGGCGCCTCTTGGGAAGGGCAAATCCGTGAGGCCTTTGGGCCAAAGCGGACAATACCTCGCAGGTTGGGCCAGGTCTCTACAGTTGGTATTCAGAGCTTTCACCGGGCGTGTAGCGGGAGCTAAGTGCTACACCGTGGGAGTGCGGTGGGAGCCACCTCTAGAATCCCGGCGCCCGGTGGGTCCTGGTGATTGTGTTGTGTGGGCTTGTCGGGGACGACAAGCCTATAAGGGGGTAGATTGTGACGCCCCAAGATCCCACATCAGGAGGATGTGGTGATCTATTGTGGTTTATATAATAGAGATCCAACCCAAACTTGTGAGGCGCCTTTTGGGAAGGGCAAATCCGTGAGGCCTTTGGGTCAAAACGGACAATACCTCACAGGTTGGGCCGGGTCTCTACAGGAGGGCGTAGGATTTCCATTTTTGTATATTACTAATATGATTAGGCTGTTGTACCGAAAACGAATAATTATGCTTAAAAGCATATAATTGGCTAATGTTAAGAGCATTATGTTACTCAGAATCCATTCCATGCTCATCAATTTCTTTATTTAATTTAATGATTTTTTTCATTTTTTCAATTTTAATTTTTTATTCTGAAAAAATGACGTGACAGATGATACATCAGCAAAGTTGACGGTGTCACTGCCACGTAGGCACAATCTAATGGCATCCTAAACGACTTGTAACGAAAATAACTTGATTGCTCAGTTAACTCCACTTCAGGGACTTAATTGCTTATTTTTTCACTTGAGGGACCAATTTACTACTTTCGCTTTACTTCAATGACCAATTGCGTACTTTTACATACTTTTAGCACAAAAAAAATATATATTGGCTCTTAATGGGTGCCTCTAGCCAAACCTTTTTTTTTTTTAATAATAAGCCAAACCGCTTTTGAATAGCTAAGATTTCAGCCAAAAGTTAGCATCTCCCGGACCAATAGATTAGATTTTGAGAACTTAATATATAAAATAAAATTACAATTGGTTGTTAGAAATGTTGATGTCGGGTTAACTAAGAAATACTATAAAATTACAATTGGTTGTTAGAAATATTCATGTCGGGTTAACTAAGATTATAAAATTAAAATTACGAATTGGTGGTTAGAGATGTTGATGTATTGGATTAATAATTAAAATTAAAAATGGCCCTGGCTCTATTTCGCGTGGATAGTAGCGTTGCTATCAGATCATGAAGTTTCGACTGTAAAATTCACCTAAAATTAAAAATAGTAAGGCTGGACAGATAAATAAAGATTAAAATTTCAACTAAAGGAGCTGGTCTGTTAGATTTATGTTTTTCGAAAAAAAGTTAGGAGTAGGACTATCATCTCCAAGATCAGGGCAATTAATGGTCGACTTTATTTGGGATTTATAGAGTTATTGGACTTTCACCTACGTTTTTCGGAATTTATAGATCGCCTATTAAATAAGAGACTGTTGGATCCACTCCATTCTTTTGCACTCCTGGTGATAAAATAAAAAAAAATGGGTCCAGCTAATTGGTGCACCCATGCACCAGTTAGTCACAAAACCCAAGGGGTTAAACTCCATTAATATACTAAAAAATTGTAATGATTACATAAAAATTGGGTATAGAATTTCTAAATAATTTGTTCATAAAGAAGAGAATTTGTATGTCAAAACTACCCTTATACCCAAATAAGGGATGAAAAATCATTATGATTATTTTTTTAAGTTAAGAAAAATTATAATAAATAATTTATAATATTTTCTAAAACCCTAGGAGATAGGGTATCAAATTACCCTTTAAAAAATTATTATAACCTTTCTAGTTAGAGGCTAAATCTTATTAAAATTGTTTATAATTTTTTTTTTCTAAAATCCTAAAATGGGTCTTAAAATTTAAGATTTATCCTTGAAATTTGGGATAAAATTTTATTTGGGGCTAAACTTCGTGAGAAGTATTGTTAAATTTTAAATTTAGTTAAATTATATAAGATATTTTAAATTTTGCATTATAGTCATAAGCAAAAGTCAATGATGCACCATTGTTACACTTACCACATCTCCCAAAACTTGTTTCTTGAGTTCTGTGACTAGCTGGTGCATGAGTGCACCAGTTAGCTAAACCCAATAAAAAATCTCCCTAATTTCTATTTTATTGTCAAGATAATGAGCGGCCCACTTCCTCACCCTCCAAGAAGAGTTAGCATGATCATGAATCCATTTCACAACGTTAGTTTGATCAGTTTCCAAGGGACATCTCAGTGGTTAAAGTTTGTGCCTTTTTGTGGGAGGTTTCGAGTTTAAAACATGGGATGGATAAGGTGAGACTATAGGAAAAGAAATGGCTATGTCTTAATTATTTTGTAGCCTATTTCAATATTATGTTCATAAGCAACAAAGAAAAAAAAAACGTTAGTTTGATCAGTCACTCCACTAGCAGTACATGAGAATTTGCTCATCTTGGCACTACGCCTGTTGCCTTAATTTTAATAGCCAAGTTAGCATCTCCCAAACCAATAGATTTTGAAAAACTTAATCCATCTTCTTCATCCCTGAATAATAATCAATGACCGAGAGATTTACGGCGAAAACAGGTATTGGAAGAGGTCATATGGAATCCGACGCGGCTCAACTTCGTAGTAATCGGAACTCAATATAATCACTTGATATTGGAGGGTTAATAAAGAAAAAAAAGAAAGATTTAAATCAGGTCATGATTTAGCATGAGCACACCAGGATAAAATATTTGAGTTTGATGTTGCTATATCAACTCCAAATCATAGAAAATTTGACCATTAAAAAGTAAAACTCATTCCTTAGAAGCCAAATAGGCTATAAAAAGTCATCTCATTCTTAGTTAATTACCTGATGAGAAATTATCACTTGTATGAACTATGAACCGCTTTTATCAAGTTAGTCTTGATTCTAAAACTCTTTAAAATTTTTAATATTGTTTCCATTCAGATCTATTGGAAAATAGATGAAATTTTAGTTTTCATTCCATGCAGTACCTTCAATTTCCCTTTTTGATTAATATAATACATATATTTGGGTTTTTCCAGTTTCTATACTTTTTCTATCAATTGACCCTTTTTAATGAAATCCTATTAATCGATTGTATACTATTCATGATTAATGACTATTTTTAATTTGTTGTTTCCATCTGATTATTAGCTTATTAATTAATTTTTGATGCATGGTGTAGACACCCATTCCTGTCCATATCCTTTAATTTTAATTAATTTGTTTCAAATTGTGATTAGGGGATTATTTAGGGTATATTCCAATTCCAATTCACTTTGGCTACATTTAGCGTGATTCATTAGTATAATATTAGGAGTTAGTTTACTAATTAGCAATTATCTATTTGATTGCATTCAAAAAGTTTTTTTTAAAAAAAAATTGGAAATAAGAAAACAAAAAAAAAAGAATTTATAATTTCTCATTTGCATTTTATATCTTTTATGTTTTAGATTACATATTTCTCAAAATACAAAATACAAAAAAAAATGGAAATAGTAAAAATACAAAAAGATTTTGTTTTCCTAGAGTTCACTATACATGTTTGGGGATTGAAATTGTGAAATTAGCATGTGGTGTGGGATTAAAATGACAATATAATAAAGAATAAAATATGTTGAAAATCTTCGTGAAAGCCCAAGGTTCAATAAAAAAAACATATACTACCCCCATATACAATACATGTACAATAAAGTTAAAGTTTATTAATAAGAATAAACTGATAAAAATAAAAAGCTTTATTTTCAAAAAAAAAAAAGAAACAAAAAAGCTTTATAAGTTTTTAACGTTGACCTTAATCTTTTTTATAACCTCTATATTTTTTTTAGTAACCTAATTAGATGTGAACATTGCTAACAAATATAAGATTACAAAATCAAATAATAGCTTCTCAAACTTTTTTGTAACCATTGTAGTTTTTTCAGTAACTTTAAAGAAGAAAATTAGTAAACTTCTTCATTATTGATGAAAAGTTACAAAACGTACTGAGATTTTAAGTTTATTAGATTATATTTACAGATAAAACCTATGTAAAGTTTTTGACTTTTTGCTAACCTCAGATAACAAAATTTGTTAATTAATTTTATTATTGACGAAAGGAAACTAAAATATTGAATTTATTGATAAGAGTATAGCATTTCATAATCCGTATAGCCTTTTTAGTAATCTTAAGTAAAAAGATTGGTAACCTTCATTATTACTAAAATGACAAAAAAATGTAAGCTTACTATCGTAATATTTAATTTAAATCTAAAACTTCTAAATAACTTTAAATAAGAAAATTTAGTACCTTTAATATTGATGAAATGAAACTAAATTTTAGGATATAAGAATATTGAATTTATTGAATTTATTATATATTTATTTCATTTGAATTTTTTATTTTATATGATTTATAAAAATAATTTTTTCATGTTATATTACAAATTAAATGGTATTTATTATATTTGTATTATTTTAATTCTTATATGTTTTATAAATCATGAACATACGTGCAACTCACGTGTATTTACTAGTGTGTGTTATATATCAATTCAGCTTAATGCAATGATCTAAAACTATAGGCTATTTTCACTTAATTACAACTAGTTTTAGCTTTCACGTGCGTTGCACGTGGCCTGACGTGTTTAAATGAAATATTCATATGAAATTATGATAACCTCTCTATTAAATTATGATAATTACACTATTTTTTATGATCCCATTATGAAATTTTGATAACCTTCCTATGAAATTTTAACAACGATACTATGGAATTTTGAGAACTTTTTTATAATTTTTTTAACCTTCTCATGAAATTTTGTTAATCTCCCTAAAGAATTTTGAAGATCTCAATATAAAATTTTGATAACTTCCCAATGAAATTTTGATAACCAACACTATGAGATGTTGATAACCTGCATATGATATATTGATAATCACGTTATGAAAATTTAAAAACATCCATATGAATTGTTAGTAATCACACTTTGAAATTTTGATAATCACATAATGAAATTGTGATAACCTCGCTATAAATCTTCCTCTAAAATTTTGATAAACATCCTTATAAAATTTTAATAACTTTCTTATGAAATCTTGATAACTACAAATTTTGATAACCTCCCTATGATTTTTTGATAACCTCATTATGAAATTTTGTTAATCTCCCTATGAAATTTTGATCTACATACTGTGAAATTTTGATAACCCTCTTATGAAATTTTAAAAACTAAATTATGAAATTTTGATTACTCCATAATAAAAGTTTAATAACCTTCCTAATCCGGTAACCATACTATGAAATTTTGATAACCTCCCCAGAAATACCACTATGAAATTTTTGTAATCACATTTTGAAAATTGGATAACCTCTTTATGAAATTTTGATAATCTCTTTATAAAATTTTGTTGACCCCTTTATGAAATTCTTATAATCACATTATGTAATTTTGATAACCTCACTTTGAAATTATAATAACAACGCTATGAAATTTTGATAATCTTCCTATAAATTTTGATAACCCGATCTCTATAAAATTTCGATAATCACTCTATGAGATTGGATAACCTTCTATCAAATTTTGGTAATCCTTTATGAAATTGAGACTTTTATAACCTTCATATGAAATTTTGATAACCTCCCCATGAAATATTAGTAACCTCCTAATGAAATTTTGTTAACGACACTATGAAATTCTTAATTATAACCTCGCTATGTCATTTTGATAACCTCTTTGATAACATTTCTATAAAATTGTGATAATTAATCATCCTATGAAATTTCAATAACCAACCTAAGAAATTTTAATAACCTGATCCTATGAAATTTTGGTAACCACACTATGAAATTTTGATAACTTCCATATGAAATTTTAGTAACCACACTATGGAATTCTGATAACCTCCTCATGAAATTATAATAACCATCTTATGAAATTTTGATAACCACATAGAGACAAGAAAATCAAAATCATAAAGAAAAAAAAGGGAATTATGATTAAAAAATAATTAAAAAAATTAATAAGGAATGATTAAAAAATAATTTATGATTAAAAAAATAATGGAATAATTAAAATATTATTTAGTAATGACAATTTAGAAATATGTTGTTTAAAAAAAGGGTATAATTGGAAATATTTTTAAAAAATAAGGGTACAATCGGAAAACATAAAGTTTCCCCTCATTCGTACTTTTATATATAGTATAGATTATGATTTGAAGAAGGCATCTATTAATTTGGAAATATTGGAATCAAGACGTGCATGTGTGAGTATTTGGATTTGCTATGATAGAGTCGATTTGAATTGAAATGAAGCTATTTAATTTAACATTGCAAGTTAACTCAATGATTTCTAAGAAGGAAATTTTGCACCCAAATATGCATTTTCAGGTTTAAGGCAGCCCGTTAACAAGTATTTAATGATGCATATCAAATGAGAAAAACAAAATGATAATTATTGTACAATTTAACTGAATTGTGAATGGGTAACTGTAGGTAATTTCTTGTTTAATTAATTACTCCAGCCATTGCTGAAAATTCATGTGACCTTGCCTCTGCAATCTAGTTTTTCAGTGAAAAGAGTGACTTCCTTCACAAGTTTTTACTGGCTCATATTTAAGTTCAACAACAAAATGTTAAAAGTGATATGTCCGAAACCAAATTTGTTGTCTAAAGCAATGATCATTAGTTTTTTTCTTGGCCAACAGCCATATGATCAGGAGTTAAACCTATCCTGGGTCATTTACCCTTCACCATTATAGGTTTGGGCCATATATCCATACATTATCTTTAGCCGGCTTGGGCTTGGTTTACAATTTTTAATAACATTGTTCAAACTAAACTGGGGTAGGGGTGTAGACTAGTCACCTAGAGATGCTTCCCCAAAGTTAATTATTATTTTTTTTTTTTGCACAAAAATTTTTTTTTGCACACAAAATTATTCTTTTAATTTATATTTTTAACTATCCGATGTCACACTAAATACTGATATTACGTTTTCAGTTTCCACAAAGTTTTCTTCCTCAATTTGTATAAAATTTTACAACTCGTGATAAAAACTAGCTAGATCTTGATCTATTTGTACCGTCTATATCGAATCTTGATCTATAGATAATAAGATATTAAAAATTGTTCTAAAAATCCACATAGGATTCAACATGGGGCCACCTTGCTACACAATCTATCCACATAGGCAGCTCAAAAAGCCTAGGATTCAACATGGGGCCACCTTGCTACACAATCTATCCACATAGGCAGCTCAAAAAGCCATGTAAGATGGACAAGTTTAAAGTGTATAACCTTACATTGAACATTGTTACATTGAACAAACCATAAATGGTTACCTAAAAAAAGAAAAAACAAACCATAAATGGTTTAGTCCTAATTTGGACTATTAAAACTATGGATTATGGCAGTATATGGCACCGAGTCAATCTTTTAAAGTTTTTTAGTAGTAGTATTAATTTTCTCGAAAGATGGTGACTTATTTATTTAACAAATGATTTTTGGAAACATATAGTAATATCTTTACTAAGATCACGTTTTTTCTTTTACAAATAAAGTTTTTTAAAAAAATACTAATGCTCGATTGCTAAGAGACAAAAGCAAAAGCTTATCATTATTATTGCTTACCATTTGCACATAATAATAATAATTAAATATCTACATAAATCTAATCTAATCTACAAGGTCTTCGTCAATTAATTTAATACATATGTTTATAAGTTGGCAGTATGATGAACCCATTGCACAACTTTAGTTGATCAGTCACTCTCCATGAGAATTTGTGCATCTTGACATGCGGGGAATTAATGCAAGTTGCCTTTTTAATTAAGGTTTGAGCCAAAAGTTTTGAGAACTTAAGTCACAATCACACATTTTCTTCCTGGTACCTCAATAATCCACCAATGGTAGCAGGAAGATCCGATTACCTCAATATCATGATCTGTGAAGGCAATCTCTTAATTAATTAGAAGCACTAGAACCACTAATGGTTGTCTATGCATATCAATGACCAAGTAATGGTCATTTAGCATGAGCCTGCCGAGATAATCTGTGTTTATGTTGCTAATCAACTCCAAATTAACATCGAAAAATTTAGGCTAATTGTTTAAATAGGGGTCCTAACATATCCAAAAATGTTCAATTTAAAGCATATGCTTTAATTTGGTTTGGTCAAATAGGACCCCTAACATATGCGAAAATACTCAAAGAGCCCATGATTTAATTATGGTTAAAAAGAGTCCTAGCGTATGTGAAAATGTTCTAATAAATTAAGGCTCGGTGTTTGCATCCCGCAGACCCACACGCAATTTCCAATTGAGATCGGACCCTTATTTTTTAGCCTTTTTGCATACGTTCAAGTCTTATTTAACTAAATGAAAAGCATGAACCCTAAATTGAGAATTTTCACATACGTCAGAGCCTTATTTGACCAAATTAAAAGTATGGGCCATAAATTGAACATTTTCACATTTTCACATATGTTAAAGAACCATTTTGAGGAATTAGCCAATTATCATTAAAAGTCATCTCATACCAACAACAAGAGGTTGGATCAAGTGGTAAGCGGTTTGTTCCAGCTTTCGAAACCTAGCATACGCAGCTGCCTCTCTTGGGAGACTCACACACTTTGCGTACTCAGTATCCCCTCGGATGGGATTAAAATAAAATTAAAAGTCATCTCATTCCTCAAAAAGCCAAATAAGAACAATAGCGCCATAAAAGTCGTCCCATTCTTTTTTTATTTTTTTGGTTTTAGGAAGGGCATCCCCAGTCATCCCATCCTTAGTTATCACCTTTCAAGAGAAATTATTATATCAATAATATATATATATATATATATATATATATATATATATATA